>JAJIYU010005037.1:0-23110 GCA_030144865.1 Tinospora cordifolia
ATATATATATATATATATATATATATATATATATTTAACAATCTTTATGCATATACAGAAGAATTTCTGTGCACTATATAGATTCTTTCATTAAAAAATGCATTTTTTACGGCTTGTATGTATTTTTTCTGCAAAAATCGTTAAAACTTTGATTTTAGGTGAACTTCATTGATTTTTTAGAAGAATTTGACTAAATTTTGTAATTGTACAATTACTGGAGAACTTCGCTTTGATTGTCCAAATTATCTAATAACTCAGCTAATTTTATCAAAATTTGGTTAATTTTCGTACAATGGGTATGAGCACATATAGTGAAGACAACCATGCAATATGAACTAATCAATTAATTGTTTAATTGATCAAACTAAAAAATATTATAACAACTGATGACTACTAAACAAAGATGCTCAACAAACTAATCAATCAATCAGTTTTATGAAACAACCCATGCTATATATGAATTTATTCTTAGCCATTTCAACTGATGATTAATAATAATGACATGATTGTAAAACCAGAGTCCCACTCAATTGATAAAATGGGTTGTTCGATATTCTTGTTTGCTCCACTATTTTCATGTGCCGAAATGAAAATCCCAATCAATTACAAAATTTTGTAACTTTGCTGCTAATTTTTAAAGAAAATGTGCAGATTAGGACGACGACCATGCAACTATTTCAGTGGAGAAGATTTTTTTAGGAAAACTTTTGCGATTCTTGTAAACTCACAATTTACAACGAATTCATGGTTGCTATGATACCAAATCATAGAATTAATTCACACCCAAGATACCATGAATCACATTTAATATGAATAAATAAACATAACCCTATCATGACGATGCCACTTTTGTAGAAAACTACATAGATCTTCAATCTTTACACCTTCCACTTGTGCAAGACTTGATGTTAGCCAAATCAAATGCACAAGAAACTCTTTGGAAAACTCTCGATCATGGATTGAGACCTGTCTTTCATTTGTTTATAATTAAATGATTTAGTTATTGGAGTTGGTTTCATCTACTAACTTCATAATTTCCATAAATTATTTTACCCATTTTACCCTTTATACTAGATAATAAATAAATCTTCTAAATTATAATTAAACCATAACTATACACGTAATACCTGTGCATTGTCATGAATATGTAAACTTCAGGTAGCCAGCCAATTTCACATGCCTATGTAATTTAGTTATTTGTTAACTTGGACATTCAATCAAGATGTTGTTTAATGTTCACTAGATTGTTTAGTCTTTGCAATTGAAAAGTTTTTTAATGCCCAACACACAATCGTGCTTCTCGTGGATCTTTGTAAAGGCATGGTCAACATCTTTTACAGTTGTCAGTATGACATGGTTTGTTTCTATTTAGATTAACAAGCAATTTGGGTTGTTGTCTATGAAAATTTTGTTTTTGAAGATCTTTGTATAGGTTTATCTATTGTTTAAATTTATCATGTTTTTGGCTATGAAATAAGGTTTTATTTATTTATTTATTTTTATCTGAGCTACGTTGTCTGTAGATGCGTCCATATTAGTTTTGGTAGGATCAACATCTTTCTTTTTAGAGGAATCAATGAATAAATTCATTAATGATGGGTGAAAGTAACAAAAGAACGTACTTTCTAGTTTTTAAAAGAACATTTTACAAGAAAGCTAGAAAACTTACAAGAGGACTTAAACAAACTTACAGGAAGATCTTACAAGACTCTTTTTCAATGCTATCCTAAAGAAAAATGGCTCTCTATGTATAGAGAAAGCAAAGACTATCAGGGAAAGTAGAGGGACAAAGGCTCTGCATATTGTCTAGTAAGTTGGCTTTGACAAATGCACATATCATTGTCGTTTATTGTAGAAGGCACATATTATTGGCGTTTACTGTAGTATCTTCTATTATTGTGTCTTGCAGTGTCAAGGGTGTCAACTAGGAAAGTTTGAAGCGCATGGGTCGTACAAGCAGAGTCAGGAGTCATCATCATCTTTTGATGAGGAGTCATCATCTGTCCACGTGACAGTGTCCACTGACTTGGTTAAATCTCGCAAATGAGAAGGATGTTCAACCAAGTATGCATTGAATAATTCGTGGAGCTTGTCATAAAGGTGATTCTCTGGTTCACCAAGGCCTGCTTTGCCATAAAGTAAGGCTGATGGATATGAATAATTCATGTAAGTAGTCCAACTATTGAGCCCAGAGTCCTCATTCTAGTGCATCAAATCTAACTGGAATTGCTGAAAATTGTGAAAGTGTGGCCAGTAAGGGACTCTAAAGGCTAGAAAGAACTCGAGATGGCATCCACTGAGAGCCTGGGAAGGTGAACAGTGTCCATATGGATTGAAATAGAGGAAATCTGGATATGAATGAAGTACTCTATAGTTTAATACTTGGTCTGCACCAGCTACCAGGTCATCACCTATGCTTGTACTTTAGGTTTTGGAAGCAAGAGGAGCAAAGAAGATGATAGTGACATAGTGTTGTGGCCATTCCTGTAGTACTTGTAACCAAGTTGCATGATCTAGAAAATGCATGAGGAATTTGTAGAACTTAGTTTGGTCGGGACCAAAAGTAGGATACCGGAGGCTCATCTGAAAAAAATATGCGCATAATAAATTTTTATCAAGGCTAAAACCAATCCACTATGATCGGATGACATGCATAAGATAACAATAGGCTTCTTTGGGGAAGTCATAGAAATTGGGCAAGCGGAAAGGAAAAAGGTATGGTTTGGTCGGATGGGGAATATGACCAAAAACCATTCCATGGTTTCGTGTCATAGCCTGAAGAAGGCCATCAATAGTAGGTTGGTCAGGGATCTTCCAAAAGATGATTTCTCGGAGTTCTGTAGGAAGAGATGAAGTAAAATCTAATGGATTGGCGGATGGTGGATCTGAGCCATCAGAAGGATCTAGATTGGATGAGGAAGAGCCAATAACTCCAATGAAATGTGTTGATCTGTGTCTAGACAGGAAGTCTGCAAGGACGTTAGTTTTTCCAAGAATGTGTTTAACAAAGAAGTTAAATTGGGGAAACCAATTTGCCCCTGGATAAGTTGTGGATTGGGTAACATTTTTTGTTTGAAGTACAACATTCTAGGAAAACTTGACATGTCCATTTCAGTAGGGAAATGATGTCCAACTAAATGGAACTGAAAATTTTCTATACCCCTTTTGACTGCCAGAATTTCCTTAAAAGTGGAGTGGTAATGAATTTTGGATTGTTTGAAGGTTCCACTTTTGTATCTGCAGATGTGTCTAGACTTGTCTGGGAGTTCTTCAAATAGGACAGCTCCCCGGTGTTCATCACTGGCATCTGCTTGGAGGATGTGTAACCCAGAGCCTGGGATCTTTAGACGAGGAAGAGTTAGGGCCTTATGCTTTAAGGCCATCACGATTTTAGTATGTTCATCTTGCCATGGAGGAGGGGACTTCTTAAGCAAGGCAGATAACTTGCTGGTATGCTGAGAGAGGTCCTTGATGAAGAGGCCCATATAGTTGACTGGGCCCAAAAATTGTTGGATTGGAGTCTTGTCTAGCAAGACATCAAGGAAATCTAAAAGCTTCAGAGAAATATGAGGTTGAAGAGTAATTTGTCCTTCATTGATTTCTATCCCAAGAAACTCAATTATCGTTTGAAAAATCTGCATCTTTTTCTCTAAGAGCATTAAGTCCATAATAAGTACAAAAATCATAGAATTTGCTTACCAGGAGAACATGAGAGTTCACATCCTTTGAAAAAAGGAGGATATCATCAATATATATAAGTGCTTGATCTTGGATTGGTGTAAAAATACGATTCATGGCCTTCTGAAAGAGTGAGGGAGCAGTCTTGAGACCAAAAGGCATGACGGTCTATTGGTAATGATGGCTAGGAATGACGAAAGTTGTTTTTGGCCTGTTAGGAAGAGCAATTCCTAGTTGCCAAAATCCAGATTTGCAGTCAAACTTGAAGAATACCTTTGCTTTTGAGAGTTGTTGAAATAGAGTTTTAGGACGGGGGAGAGGAAACTTGTCGTCTTTGAAAAAGATGTTTAGAGGCTGGTAGTTGATAACCAACCTAAGTTTTTCTCGAATTTGTTTTGACCTTTTGTTGACATAAAATGCTTCACAAGCCTATGGAGAGTCTGTGGATTCAATTCATCCTTCATTTTTGAGCTGTGCAATTTCTTGGACAGCTAAGGTCAGTTGAGAGGGAGGCATACCATGGTGGATTCACATCTTCATTAAGCTTTTGTTGACATAAAATGTTGCTTTGGTAGGATTCACATCTTCATTAAGCTTGAAAGGGAGCGAAATAAAGAAGTCGTTGTTGAATCATAATGGATGGCTGCATTTTTGTAAAAAGTCCATAAACTCTCCCCCTAACTGCCCCACCCGACTCCATCCCTTGCTACATTGTCAAGGATGAGCATTTATTGAGATTACATAATAATAAGTATCTGCTTCTCTCTCTCTCTCTCTCTCTCTCTCTATATATATATATATATACACACACACACACACAAATATATATCTTTCTCCTTTTTCTTTTTTAATTGAAAACCTGAATAAGCTACTCATTTCTTTTTCGTGCTGAATTTGGGCACCCTACAACAGTCAAGCCTTTACAGAGGAGCATCTATTAGGAAGGATAAACCTAGGGCACGACATCATGGGCTGACCTCACAAAAGAAGCAAGAGATAAAGGAAGCATTTGAATTATTTGACACAGATGGCTCAGGTATGATATAATTTTTACCAGGGAATTGATGCATGTGTAATTGTCTGAAATTCATTTGTATATTTAATTGGATTGTTCTATCTATTATTTAGGTACCATTGATGCAAAAGAACTGAATGTTGCCATGAGGTATGATCTGAAAGTGTCTTCCTCTGACCTTGAATGATAACCTTTAGCATAGCATCAGTTTGACAGTGTAAATGATTTTGTTACAGGGCCTTGGGATTTGAAATGACAGAAGAGGTATTTTCTGTGCTCCAGCTGCCCCCTATGTTTTACTCCTGCATTTTGTGTTATACACCGAAGGAATATGGTTTCCCATTTTTTCAATCTTTAGAGCTGAATTTACATTAAACAAAGACTACTGCTCCTATTTTTTGTGGTCCTTGACGCAACTAAAATGTTTTTTACTGCTTGATTCATTAGCTTTGTGCTAGTTAGATAATGGATGTGTATTTTTATGTAATAAACTCTATATAAAGTCGATCTTTACAAAGGCATTCAATGCTTGAATCTTGAGGCTTACCTTAAATTAGGTTCCCATACATCCATGGAGATATGCTTTTCCTTTGAGGCTTCTACCTTATACAATGAGGCATTGGCAATGGGTTTGGATAGGCAGATAACTTGCTGCATGTTTAACCAATTCCATGGGTCTTGAATGATGTATATCTGTTGTAACGTACAAGTTAGAAGAAGGTGCTTCTTTGTATAATTCGGATTAAAAAAGAAGTCCCTTATTATGACAGTCTTTTTTCTCTGGAAAGCAATATGATTTACGCTCTAGCTCTATTTGCCTTCTTCCTTCTCTTTATTGTATTTGTAGTAGTATCTATTTCCCCAATAATATTTTTCCCAAAACCAGGGTAATTGTTCCCTCATCGTTTGTTATAGGAACTGGGAGGGATGTTTATTTTTGAGATGTCTCTTGTTGTGGCTGGTCTGTTTTTCTGTTTTGCTTTTAACGTTGCTACTCTTTTGGGGAACTTGTTCTGTTGTGTTAGGGTAATTGTTCCCTCATCGTTTGTTATAGGAACTGGGAGGGATGTTTATTTTTGAGATGTCTCTTGTTGTGGCTGGTCTGTTTTTCTGTTTTGCTTTGACCGTTGCTACTCTTTTGGGGAACTTGTTCTGTTGTGTTACTATTAATGCATATGTTTGTTCTATATATATATATTATTATTATTATTATTATTATATTAATGGAGGATGAGAAGTCCGAAACGTCGAAGGCGATTACAGAAGAGTATACAAAATAGCGTGCCATCTTAGCATCCATTCTCCAAAAGAATATCCCAATCTTAACTTAGAAGAAGAAACCCAAGAACCAAATATGTAAGCAGATCTATCCAAAATGAGATTTACAATAACCCTTTCTTGCTGAAAAATACATCTATTTCTGGCTTCCCAAACAGCCGCCCAGATTGCAAAATGAATCAAAAACTCAAATTTTGTAATTTCAGTTGCTTGTTTGTAGGATTATGATTGGCAACTTTCTACTTTATGTATTTTCACCCTTTAATTGTTGTACTAAGGCTTCAAGCTTGAAAGTTAGAATGGTTTAACTTTGACTATTTTTCGGTTATAGTTTTATCTTGGGAACTGCCTTTCACTTTAACAAGGGATGTGGCAATTGTCATAATTTAAAAGCCATGGGCATTTGTGCCAACTAGTCATTGGTAGGGAGCAGGGCATGAATAGGCCTGGATCTTGCAGTTTCAAAGCTTAGAGGAGGCCAAGTACCCATATTTCGACTAGTAGTAGTGTGATGCCTATGAATGGGCCCATTGTTAAATATTGGGTTGCTCAATCCGTGCAATGTGTAATTCTATTTGTATACAGTTTTGTCATGTACTAGTTTCCTAGTTGATTTTATGAGCTTAATTACTTCTGTGTTTTGAAAGAATTAGTTAGAAATTGAAAAAGTAATTATAACTTCTATTACCATATAGACCCTTGTTGGGGTGTGTGAAAATTTGGGATTTGTGTGAAGGGATTTGGTTGGATTTGATCATAGGCTGTAACCTATTTACATTTGTTCATAATGGATTGATTTTTATCTTCAAGGGACGTACGTGATACTTCAAATCATGTTAAACTTGTGTGTTCTTAGTTATGGTTTTGTTTGCATTTGATTTGGATCATTGACTATTTAGATGTGCGCATTTGTTTGATTCTTTTCTACTTCTGCTGCACATGACACCTTGTTAGATTGGGGATTAGTCACTGCCAAGGGATCAACACCCCGTAGGTTGGAGGGTCTGTTGTGTGCTCGGTTTTCCTACTCAAAAAACAAAAAAAAAAAAAAAAGAAAAAAAAAGTGAATAAGAAAAAGAAAAAGCATGGCCATGTGAGACCTTTGATCTCATAGGAAGTGTTGATTGCTTCAATCCAGTCCTACAAGGGGCAAACACAATCCTTTGTTTCAAATTTTGGTGGTTATCTCATTCATTTTGGAGACTTGGATGTATGGTTCACAAGCATTCTTCTTCCTTTAATTGGTTGTAGCTGCACAGTTAACAGTTGACTGCGATCTGTCAAGCTTGAGCTATACCATGGTTTTAGTCACTCCTGATTTATGGATTGCATGGGTAAAAGTGTGCATGAAGCAGTTTCTAAGCATTAATATATTTTTGGCAACACCTTTTCCCCATTGATTCTTTGTGGTCATCATCCATTGACACAATACTAAATGGCATCCAGATATTTAAATGTTTGAATTCTTCTATTCTTTTTTTGGTTTGATTATTATTACTACTTTTATCGCAGCAAATCAAACAAATGATTGCAGATGTAGACAAGGATGGCAGTGGTGCGATAGATTTTGATGAATTTGTGCATATGATGACAGCCAAGATTGGGGAAAGAGACACGAAAGAAGAGCTCATGAAAGCTTTTCGCATCATTGATCAGGATAATAATGTAAGACTTGCTTGCATAATCAAAAATTTTTTCCCCTTGTTGTTGACTGCCAAATGATGTTCTACGTTCAGGGAAAGATATCTGCAGAAGATATTCGGCGTATTGCAAAGGAGCTTGGTGAGAACTTCACTGACCAGGAAATCCTAGAAATGGTTGAGGAAGCAGATCGTGATCGTAAGTCATTTTATCACAACTTGAGGCACATCTAGTATTGTTTTGTTGTAGCTTTTAATTATTGTACTCGTAGCAAATTTTTCATGCAATTTCACCTAAAGGTTTCAAATTTCTTTAATACTTCAGGGGATGGAGAGGTCAATGCTGATGAATTTATCAAGATGATGCGAAGAACCACGTACGGATACTAGAACCCTTTGTCAAATAATACATGAATTGGTGTGGAATTTGACCACTCCTGTAGACCTCTGTTTTCCTCCTGTAGTAATAGGTTGGTGGTGTAGTATTGTTTAATGTTTCTAGACTGTAGTTGTGCCTTGCAGCTAAATATGGTAATCTTTCAATACTCCCCCGACGGTGATCTCTACTTTATAGCACACTGCACGCCAAGCCATATTGTGCAACCTTTTAAAACCTTGTCTTCTTTTCTTGTAAATTTATACTGCATTTACAAGTTGTGATGTAGAAAGATATCAATTTTGATTATTTCCTCGAATTCCAGTGACTGCCACATAACTCACAAAGTTCCTTTATTCTCACGGCATTAGTTCATTGTTTTAATTAAAAGATCAGAGCATCAATAATGCAAAGCAGTGATTGATCTCGAAAGAAAAAAAAAAGAATTAAATGTCACTTCAGTATTTTTTATTACTAAACTAAAGCCAAAGAAAAAAAAAATGTTGTCAATGGAACTATTTACTTTTAAACAAATTGTCGGACATGTTTATAACTTATAACTTATGAAAACATAGAAAACTATAACAGAAGTGCATCCTACCTATCTATAAATAAAACTGATAGATTAACTCAAAAAATTATGTTTTAGCCATATCGTTAATAGCTTTAAGGGTAGTTTATGCGTGTGTGAGAATATGTATATATTTACTTTTTTTATTCTTTTAATACATACTTGGTTAGAAATGCAAAACAGGATAAAATTAAACCTATATTTATAAATGCTGGATGAATCTTTTATATTTTTATTTTTTGAACGAGCATTAAATTTATTATATATATATTTTTGTTAAAAAAAACCCCTTTGTCAAGCAAATTTTAATTTCTTTTAATTTTATTTTCACACTAAAATTATTATTATTTTATTTTTTGGGCATTAAAGAATTTATTTTAAATTTTTGTTTAAAAAATAATTTGATGGCTATGCATTTTATATGATTGTCTAATAGGTCAAATAACATAGATATTTATAACTTCTATTTTTTCGTTACATTAGCTTGACAAAGAATATTTATTGAATAAGTTTTTTGTTCTTGATTTCTTTTAAATGTTAGGTAGTGTTTCATAATACTTTTCACAACATCTTATTTTGATAATTCTTATTAAAAAAACTTTTGAAAAATTGGAGTGTTTGATAGCTTAATTTTTTTTTTCGTATTTTTAAAGTCTTTTTATAAAATAGAAGAAATACTTCTTAAATAAAAAAGCAAAATTTTTTTTTTGTTTTTGTTTTTTGAAAATAAGAGGAGCAGAAACAAGTTTCGATACTTTTCAAAATAGATATAATTTTTTTTTAAAATTGTCCAAAATAACCTTGTCAAGCTATTTAAAATTATTAATTCAATCTAATTTTTATTTCAATCTAATCTTAGCTCAAAATTTTTAATTTATATGCTCGTCAAAATCAACTTATTTGTATTAATTAATCTTGTAGTTAAAAATTTTATCTATTTATGAACTAAAAACATAAACTAATTAATTCTTAAGTTTTTATACTATTAAGCTATTTAAAGCTTTTTGAAATTCAATAGTCTCGAAACGTGAATATTGAATGAAATAAATTTAGAATATTGATTTTAATAAGTACTAATATAGAGAATATAATTAAATATTCATATTTATATCATTACTAAATTTATTATGTAATATAATTAAATTTATAATTAATTTTTATTCAAATGACCTTAATTACCAGCATAATAAGAGAAAAATAAAAGTTTGTCAAGTTTATTAAATAAGAACTTTTTATGTTATTATCATCAAACATTTTATAAAATATAAATTCTTATTTAATTAGTTCTACTGTAAAAAGTCTTAACAAATAACCACTAAATATTTAAGAATTAGAGTTACAAAAGAAGTCCTTACATCATTTTATTTATTGATTGGTTGTATTAGAGAAATGAGATCCTACAATGTGTTTGATGGTCAACAAAATTTATAAATTTTTTGTAATTGTTTGTTGGACAAGGAAAAATTTTATGAAAGTTAGGAAATAATTAATTACTTTTTAAATGATTAAAAATTGTGGTAAGAAATTATTCTGCCTTGATAGAATTTAACCAAAAAAAATTTTTTTTTTTTCTCCCCTTTAAAAGGAACAATCATGAGAGAATAAGAAAAAATTTATATTTTTGTTTCGCGACTAGTCTCTTTGCCGTGCAAGAAACGGAGACGCGGTTCCTTTACGATAGACTTGACAGGCATATGAACCCCAAGAAAATTTCATGCTCGCTTGAAATTCTGTAGAAAATGACGAACTGCGCTGGCTTCCGGCGCAAAATGTTCACACTGGCTGCTTTAAGATCCAAGATTACACACCACGGCACGGACTGTCTGATTTATAAGAGAACTCCCTCTTCGCCTCAGCCAAACAAACCACAACCATGGAAAAGTCCCCGGTCGTACTCTGCTGCTATCTCTACATCTTTATCGCTCTGCTTCCCACTGTCTCGCTTGCTCAGATAGTATTTCAGGTACGTTGTCGCTCTCTTGTACGTATCATTCGCTATCTAACATCTCTCCCTGTCAGACATGCTTGGTTGTTCCCATTTCTAACTTGGAAGTTGTTATCTGTTTTATTCTTAAAGGGCTTTAATTGGCAATCTTGGAATAAGGAAGGAGGGCTGTATAATTTCCTCAAGAATTCCATTCCCGATCTTGCTAGTGCTGGAATTACTCATGTTTGGCTCCCCCCTCCCTCACAAGCGGCCTCGAACGAAGGTATTCTATTATTTTCTGTTACACTTGCGTCATGTTTTGTTCTCTTGGCCATGTTGTTGCGGCTTCAGGGTCATGTGATGTGTTGCGAACGTAGTCCATCCCTATCAATATTAGTCAACATCTCATTTTCTACAGTTAGTGGCTTCAAATCTCAATAGTAGCATCCAGAAAAAAAAAAATCTTTTTAGTTTGCAGGTGAAACATTTTTTTTTTAAAGAAAAAACTTTTCTTGGAACAGCTAATCTAAGTGTACTGCAATTTGCAATTCTACACAGGCTTTTCGAAACTTTCTGATATCTCTTAGTTGCCTGATTCATTCACTTGGAATTGGAACTGCTTTTCACAGTTGATAGTAGAAATTCTTTTAGGTACTTAGTAGAAGCTTAGAACCCAACTGCATCTCAGCTGAATGTTTTTTTCGGGTCCAATTTACTTTTTATTCCTTCGAAGTCATTTTTTTTTGTTTTTTGTTTTTTTTGGGCAATTGTTGGTTCTCCTTCGAATCTAATATATTCATTCTGTCTCAGGCTACCTGCCAGGAAGATTATATGATCTCAATGCATCGAAATATGGAAACCAAGATAGTTTAAAGGCACTTATAAGTGCTTTACATGACAAAGGAATTAAATGTATTGCAGACATAGTTATAAACCATAGAACTGCAGAGAGACAAGATGAAAGAGGGATATGGTGCATCTTTGAAGGTGGAACCCCAGATGATCGTCTCGATTGGGGTCCGTCATTAATATGTAGTGATGACACTAAATATTCAGATGGAAAAGGCAATCCTGATACTGGAATGGGCTTTGATGGCGCTCCAGATATTGATCATACAAATCCAAGGGTTCAAAAAGAACTATCAGATTGGCTGAATTGGCTCAAATCAGAAATTGGGTTTGATGGTTGGAGATTTGACTTTGCTAAGGGATTTTCCCCTGATTATACAAAATTGTATATGGAAAGGACCCAACCAAGTCTTTCCTTCGGAGAGATATGGAATTCTCTTGCTTATGTACAGGATGGGACGCCAGAGTATAATCAAGATGCCCATAGA
This sequence comes from Tinospora cordifolia, assembly GCA_030144865.1. Lineage (NCBI taxonomy): Eukaryota > Viridiplantae > Streptophyta > Magnoliopsida > Ranunculales > Menispermaceae > Tinospora > Tinospora cordifolia. The sequence continues at coordinate 11,823 of JAJIYU010005037.1, forward strand.
AGAGAACTAATGAATTGGGTTAAAGCTGCAGGAGGGGCTGTGGCTGCAATAGATTTCACAACTAAGGGGATCCTTCAAGCTGCAGTGCAAGGCGAGCTCTGGCGCATGAAGGACTCGAATGGAGGACCACCAGGAATGATTGGAATATTACCTCAAAATGCTGTAACTTTCATCGACAACCATGACACGTATTCTCAAAAACTCTGGCCATTTCCATCTGACAAAGTCATGCAAGGATATGTTTACATACTCACACATCCTGGGATACCTTGCATAGTAAGTTCTTTACATCTTGGTTTATGCATCCACTTTTAAAAGATTATCATTTTTGTTTTTCCATTTTATATTCCAAATTCCAACTTAGAAATTCAAGGATTGGAATTCATGGCAAATAAATTTTCTTTTGAGCTATTGTAATAGTGACATACTAACTAGGATAACCTCATTGGTTTTTGTCTCTACCTTAACCTTTTACGCTTGCTTTTGTCTTCCTACCCCTTCAGTAAGCTGCCTCTTTTCTTTGGTACCAGTAGCTCATCTCTAATCTTACTGCTTGCATCTACTTTTTTTTTGTTTTTTTTGAGTATATATTTTGTTTTTTGTGCAGTTCTATGACCACTTCTTTGAGTGGGGAGGCCTAAGAGAGGAGCTTGCTAAATTGGTTGCAATCAGGTCTAGGAATGGGATTCACCCAAACAGTGCTGTCCGCATTATAGCCTCTGATTCTGATGTCTATGTGGCTGCTATTGACGAGAAAGTTATTGCCAAGATTGGACCAAGGTATGCTGTTGGGGAACTAATCCCATCTGACTTCCAGCTTGTTGCCAATGGACATGACTATGCTGTGTGGGAGAAGAAACGGTAAATAATCCAACTTACACTCTTTTTACGATGATTCCAGATGGATAATAGTCTAAGAGTTAGCTCCTGATATGGAGACACGTATGGATGGAGTGGTTGGCATGTAGATTAAATGCTCTCACTGTAATTGATGAGCTCTTGCATTAGTTGTTGGGCATGTGTCTTGTTCATCACTCTAATTAATAAAAAATAAAGTGATGTTGGTTATTTGATATATTTCATGAATTGTTCTTGAATTTGATAATGTAAAATCATGGGAGCTGATTGTATTAAAAATGAGGTAGAGTAGGAGATGGAAGTTCTTGTATTTATCTGTCTGTGATGGAAGATTTAGGACTGTGACATGGATGCAATTGGCTACATTTTCTGCTCTTCACTACACGAGAGGAGAAAAATTAATGAATAATTAAAATTAAACACTTGTGCTCTTCTCTCCTGATTGCAGAAGAATCCCTCCAGCATGCCCTCACAATCATGAGAAAATTTTTTATGTGACAACCACATATTCTCAAGTTTCCAAAGCGAGTTCCCCACTTGTTTAGTCATTATCCAATAGTTTTACCAAATGAGAATTCAATTCTCTGGAATTGGTATTACATAGAAAAGTTCTCAAATATGAGCTTGACATCATTAGCTTGTATGAAACATCCCTTAAATTTAGGGCATCTGGCCTTTAAAATGGAGGTGAAAGCCAATGCCTTAGGTACCCAAGAAAGAGAAGAAACTGAAACTCAGGAGCCGAAGGATATGGGAGGTACTTTATGGATTGCCATAATCACATTTGTTTTACTTCTACAAAATTTCGTCCTAGGAGAAGTACTTTCATGCAGAAATTGCCTCCAGGACCCAAAAAACTTCCCATTATTGGAAACATGAACCAGCTCATCAGAGGAGAACTCCTCCAAGTCCATGTTACCTTGGCCAAGATGGCCCAACAATATGGCGGAACCATGACAGTCTGGCTTGGAAGTCGGCAACCATCGATCATAATGAGCGATCATGAGCTTGCACGGGAAGTTATTGTGACCAAGGCCTCTGATTTCTCCTCTATAAAACTTTCTCAAATGTCCTAAATCACTAGTGCTGATTGGCACACACTTGCTATCTGTGACTTAGGCCCGTACTGGCAAACTCTACATAAAGGTCTTCAAACCTGCTCGCCTAATCCACAAACCATATCTTCCCAAACCCAATTCCAAGAGCAGGACATATCCGTTTTGAGGCATGACTTAGAAGTGGAAGCATCGTCGAACAATAGGATAGTCAAGCCACTACCCCATCTCCGATTACTTGCAATTAGGCTCATCCGTCGATTCTGCTTTGGACCTGTTGAAGAACACAAAGAAGACAAGCTTTTCATTGAAGCAATGGATGTAGCATTAGAAGATGCTATTTAGACTCCGGTCTTGGCCGTTTAGTTGATGTGTTTCCAGTCACTAGATACATCCCCTGCCTAAAGCTCCCCTTTCAAGAAGCGGAAGGGTTGAAACATAGGATTAAAGAGCTAATAAGCCCATATATCTCCGCCCGCAAATCATCCAAATCACCTTATCAAAATTGCCACTTGAGCTTCCTATTGTCTCAAGATTTCCCCGAAGATGTGGCAATATTTAATTTGTTTGAGCTTTTCTTGCTGGCGGTCGACGGCACTTCCAATGCAATTGCATGGGCACTAGCGTTCATGATTCATAATGATGAGACTCAACAGAAGCTATGGGATGAAATTAGCTGAATGAGACGAAGAAGGTCAGTGATTTTAAGTGTAGAGGAAGTGCGAAGTAAGTCGAAGTACATGCACGAGGTTGTGAAGGAGACGATGAGGATGAGGCCGATAGTGCCACTGGCAGTGCTGCGTCAAGCAGTGAGGTATAGTGACAGTGGCACAAGGGACAGCATCCTAATTCCTATTTTTGAAAATTTTAATTTTTTAAAAAAATATATATTTATTATTATTAATATTGTTATTATTTTTAAATGGTTGTGTTGCTATTGTAACACCCAACCAGGTCTTATAGTACGTAATTGCAACAAAAAATGGTAATTAAGATCCACATATACTATTAATGAGATTCATTCAATATATTGCTCTCTAAATAATAATAATAATAATAATAATAATAATAATAATAATAATAATAATGATTAAGATGACTAAACTCTATACGAGAAATATCAATGGCTAAAGGAAAATAACAATATAAACCTAATTGTTGCAATATTTATACCAATAACTACTAAATTATTTAAAACATGCTTTAAAATATTTAACACCTATTCATCCAATAATTATAAATATATTGGATAATTGTAAATGCATCATTCAATTATAATAATAAACACAAATATTAGTTTTAATTATTTGTTATATGCCTTAAAATATTTAACACATGCATTGTTTTACATAACTATAACCACTTGATTAATATTTTAAAAATAAACATGCAATAACAGTATAATTTTACTTTTTATATAGCTGCAATAGTTCAACAATTCTTTAAGCTTAAAATCCTTTTAAGTTTTAAGCCTTGCATCTTAAATTTTTGATGCTAAATCTAATTACTAAAGTTTCTTTGATACCGATCCAAATATTTATAGTTGCATTTTTAAAATCTCAAACCCTAAAGCCTTAACCAAATTCCCAGCTGCTTAGAGCAGTTGGTGATGGTATCTCTCTTCCCCACAAGAGGACAGGGATCGAAACCCCTCTCCCCATATTGTAACTGTTGTTATCGAAAAAAAAAAAAAAAAAAGCCTCAACCAAGGTCTGGTACCTACCTGGATTTTTAACTTAAAGGAGGAAGAGATGAAGAATATTGATATAAGAAAGAGGAAAAATTATCTATTGCATCCCTTTCCATTCCTCCCATTACAACAAAGTTATAGCAGCTGATTACAACTCCCTTTAAGTTATAGCAACTGATGGTAACTGGTTTGACTCATTCGATTTCCACCACTGTAACACCAGTAATGATATAAGAATATCACCACTGTAACACCAGCAACAAATAAACTATAATCCACCCAAGAACGTAACAAGGTATGTCACCTACAGGCTACAGCTAATAATATGCAGTTCACCCACAATACACGTGCTCTTGCTGGATACATCTGCAACTTCTCATAGTTGGAGAAGCTTCCTCGCATGAAAATGCACATGTCAGGGTCCTAAACACAAAATAAAATTATCAAAAAATTATCTACTACTGTTTTCCACCCTTTTTACACCATTTTAGTATTACATCAACATTAAATAGTAACTTATTCTCCAATTTGTTACATTATTCTAACAATAATCCTTTTGATATTCTTTTAAAAATTCTTATCTACTATTTTCTTTAAACTATATATTTTTACATATAAGTTCTATTTCACGTATTCACTTACTATTATTTTGCTTAACTATTCATTATTAAATAAATAACGAGTGATACAGTACAAAATTTAAATAATTATCTAATAGATTATGATCTTTAATCTCGTATACAATATCAATTGTTTTAATTTTAAACAATTTTAATATATAAAAATATAAGAAAAATATTAAATTAGCAAGAAAAAAATTAACAAATATATTAAAACATGTGTATTAAAAATAAACGATTAAAATAAGAAAAATAAAAAGTAAAATAGTAAAAAACGATTATATGAATTAATAAATAAAATAATTCAAAAGAGTTTAAATAATTTAAATTTAAATTTAATTTAATAAGTGAAATAGTTAAAATCTTAATTTAATAATAAAATGGTTAAAAAGATAATCTTTTAATTAAATTAAATTAAATTTTAGTTTCAATTATAATTTAATCTAATAGGCAAAAAAAAAAAAAAAAAGAAAGAATAAAAAAGCAAAAAAAAAAAAAAAAGAAAGAAAGAAAGAAAGAAAGAAAGAAAACTACTTAGCTAAGATGGGGGGGATAAAATGATGAAGGGCTGGAGAATAACCCTGTACCAATCACTCCAAACGAGTGTTATCCTGCCATTGTTGTTAAATCCTTAATTCGTTCCACTTCACAAGGTCAATCATATATATAATATATACCAGTTGAGCTTGCTAACTTTTCTATCCTGGAAAAAAAAAATGCAGTAGTATATTATTCAGTGCCTCGTTTCAAGTTTCGATACTTTCATTTTCATACTTTGAACTATGCGCAGCTATGGCGGAAATAAATGGTCTTTTTGAGTTGATGTTATTTTTAATACGAAGATGGGTTTAAATGTTCATCTTCGTTTTCTTTCTTCTTCGTCGCTTTTGCATTCCAGCTCAACGTTCTGCTTTTTCTGCCGTTCTCTCTCGTCTTTTCAGTATACACAAATTGAGAAGAATCGTGCAACATGTTCCATCCCACAAGGCTCCCATAATCAAAAAAACTCAAAACTTCTTCATTTCATGCGCCTTTGTGAAAATATCAAAGAACTGAAGCAAATCACGTCTCTATTCGTCGTCCATGGCGGACTAGAAGAGGAGCCTCACGTTTTTGAATTGCTTAGACTATGTTTTCATTCGGGTACGCCGGAACTAGCTCTAGATGTTTTTCGGAGTACTAAAAGTCCAAGCTTGTTCTTATTGAACTTTATGATCAAGGGTCTTTCAGATTATGGGCTATATGACGATCTCTTAAGACTCTATAAGAAATTTAGCGAATCGGATTGTAGCTCCGACAATTTCACCTACCCGTTAGTGATAAAAGCTTGTGCTTCCATTAGGGCTCTGAGAAGTGGGAAAGAGGTTCATTGTGTAGTTTTAAAGACTCAATTTGAACAAAACCTGGGTGTTCAGACTTCTCTTGTAGATATGTATGCGAAAAATGGCAAGATAGAAACTTCAAGTAAGCTTTTTTACAGGATTCCTCATCCAGATATGGTGTCCTGGAATGCATTACTTTCTGGGTATTCTTTTAACTGTCTCGATCATGAAGCATTCAAGGTTTTTCAGCAGTTTCTAATGATGGACTTCAGGCCTAGTATAAGCACGATTGTTAGCTTAGTTCATACATGTAGCAATTTGGGGTGTTTGGATGTAGGAAGATCTGTTCAGTCTTTAGCAATTAAGTGTGGATTTTCTTCACATGAATCTTTGGTGACTGCATTGATCTTAATGTATAGCTATGGTGAAGAAGTATGTGTTGCAGGAGAAATGCTTGATTTAATGCATGGAAAGAATGTTATTGCCTGGAATGCTATGATCTCTGCGTGTACACAGGACAGGAAGTCCCAAAAAGCATTTGAAGTTTACCGGAATATGCTTCAAGAAAGTGTGCAACCTAATTTAGTCACCTTTGTCTCAATTATACCGTCCTGTGATAACCTTGAATATGGATGTGGTTATACTATTCATGCTTCAGCAATTAAACATGGGCTAGCGCATCAACCTGCAGTGGTTACTGCACTCTTGTCAATGTATGCGAAACTTGGAGACTTGTATACAGCTCAATTTCTCTTTGATAAAATGCCAGAGAAAAGCCTGCTTTCATGGAACTCGATGGTTTCTGGATATGTGCAGAATGGGCTTCTAGTAGAGAGTTTGATGGCTTTCCATGAAATGTTATCAGTAGGTATATCTCCGGATTCAGTCTCTATGATTAATGTTATTTCTGCTTGCAATAAGTTAAAGGATACTAAAACTGGCATGTCTGCCCATGCATATAGTCTTAGAAGTGGAATCAATTTCAATCTTAACTTGTCAAACGCCCTCCTAACTTTCTACTGTGACTGTTCTAAGCTCTCCTCTGCCTTTAAGCTCTTTGATATGATGATAATAAGAAATGTGGTGTCTTGGAATACTTTGATATCCGGTTGTATTCATCAGGGCAACATGAGCACTGCCATTAACTTATTACACCAGATGCAGCATGAGAATATGGGGTTTGATTTAGTTACTTTGATAAGCATTCTGCCTTGTTTCTTTGAGATTAAGAAACTACAAGAGGGGATGTCTGTTCATGGATATGCAATTAAAACTGGGTTCAGCTCTGATATTTCTCTCACCAATGCACTTATTAGCATGTATGTAAACTGTGGGAACCTTAATGATGGTCATTTACTCTTTGAGGAAATGCCCGTAAGAAGTGTGGTTTCTTGGAATGCTCTGCTGTCTGGTTACCGATACAATGATAATCTCAATCGGGAGATCATGATCTTATTTCATCAAATGATAATGGAGTATCAAAGGCCAAATTATGTGACTTTACTGAATGTATTGCCTGGATGTTGCAGCCATATGCAAGTTAAGTCAATTCATGCTTATGCAATTAGGAGCAGCGATATATTACAGACTCCACTACTTACATCTCTTATCTGCTTGTATGCTGAATTTGAGAATGTAAATATATGTCGATTACTGTTTGAAAGATCAGATAAGAGCAATATCACCTTGTGGAATGCTCTAATGTCTGCACATGTACGCAGCAAAAATGCCAAATATGTAATCTCTGAATTGCGCAAAATGCTCCTAATGGGACTTGAGCCTGACCATGTAACAATCTTAACATTAATTTCAGCATGTGTTCAATTAAACAGCTCTAGTCTTATTCAATCTGTGATGGCTTACATTATCTGTAAGGGTTTTGAGAGAGATTTACTTGTGAGTAATGCCCTTATAGACATGTACAACAGATGTGGTTATGTATCAATTGCAAGAAAAATATTTGATGGTTTGAACCAAAAGGGCATTGTGTCATGGAGTGTAATGATCAACGGGTATGCAATTCATGGTGATGGAGAAGCTGCACTTGAACTATTCTCACTGATGAAGGGTTCTGGGTTAGAACCAGATGATGTTACTTTTATCAGTATCCTTTCTGCTTGCAGCCATTCTGGTTTGGTTGAGGAAGGTCGCTTTCTTTTTAACTCCATGACGGCAGAATATGGTATCATACCCAGAATGGAGCATTATGCTTGCATGGTGGACCTACTTGGCCGAACAGGGCACTTAATTGAGGCATACGAGCTCATTAAAGGACTACCCTTTAAGCCTTCAGAGAGTTTGCTCGAGTCTTTACTTGGTGCATGTAGCATTCATGGGAATTTTGTACTTGCCAAGGAAATTGGAGAATTGCTTGTTGATTTAGAACCAAAAAATTCTGGATCGTATGTAATGCTCTCAAATGTCTATGCTGCAGCTGGAAGGTGGGGCGAGGCAGGCAAAGTGAGGTCTAACATGGATGAAAGACAAGTAAGAAAGGTGCCTGGTCTTAGTCTTATTGAGGTTGATGGATACAATTAATTGTGGATTAAAGAACATTCAGGAAGTTCATAATTTTATTCTCATTGAACTGAAGAATTCTCAAGGACCCCAGAACTTTGTAATGCTTACGGAAAACCACCGTTCCATGGCTATTGATCAAGAACATAAAGATGCACCAGCAGCAAGGCTAAGATAAAGTCATGGAAAGGCACTATGGGTAGCATCAGGTATGCTAATCATTTGTTAGGCAGCTTATTGGTATTTCTGTTTCATAGAAGTCTCTTGTTTTTCTTCAAGCCATAGCTTTCAACACAATCTGATTGAGCATTTTACCTTATTGCTCATTTTCATTATTTTCCCCTATCTATAAGGTCAGGCTCTGATGCAATGATCGGCGTTTTCCAATGTGACTCAGATTCCAGTTTCAATTTCCAAAATAGCATCTCCAATATGGACATGACGATAGCTTTGTAAACTGGTTATGCCCTATTTGAGACTTCTAATAGCGCAGCTTGTTTGGTAAGAACACTGATGATTGACAGCTTCTGAACTCTACAGGTGAGCCTATCTACATCTCCATACACTTGCTCTGTTATCTGTTTATAGCCACAAGGTTCCAAATAATTCTCACTGCTAAGCAAGAAAATCTCAATGGACCATAGTCTTGTGATTTCATGATTACGATTCTACACATAGGATTGCAGTATGCTACTTGATTCAGGGCATTGGTCATGAAGTGGAAGATAGCCTGACATTAAGTTTGATTATGCTCCAGTTTTGATGAGGAGTTCTAACTCAGCTGCATGAGTCTCCAGTACAATGGTGAGTGAACTAATGTGAGATCCCTCGACCAAGCTGCTAAAGAAGATCAGGAGTACAAGTGAACAGAGAAGGTTTGTGATGAACTCCTCTCCTTCCTTTTGTGACAACTAAACTATAGTTTTCTATTAATACAAAATATTATGTACACATAAATATAATTTTTAAAAAATATACATTTAATTTATATGTTACCTTTCTATAATTTTAGATTGTCTTGAATTACCTGTTATTTCAGGTGATGTTTTTTTGAGGGATTATTTTCAGTTAATTTAAATTTTTTGTCTTTAGTTTTAGTTGTATGTTGAATGTAATAATTAATTATTTATTTATTTATAAACTTTAGCGTAAACATTCTTTCACCTTAAGTCAACATTCAAAAAAAAAAAAAAAACTTGTAATACATTACAAGCAAATAAAAAGGGTTGAAAGTTACTAAAAATTTGTAATACATAAGTTGCGCTCAAAAAATGAAGAAAAAAAAACTATTATATTTAGAATAATAGTGTAAACTATGATATAGAGATATAAGGTTTAAAAAAAAAGAAAAAAAAATCAAGTTTGGGAATTGCCTTGGCGTGTTAAGGTGTTAGGATTTGTTTTGTTAAGATTTGGACATTCTAATTTCTTATGTCCCGGTTGCATACAACCATAACATATAAGAGGGAACATTTTGATTTTAAATCAATCATTATTTTACAAAAATCCTAAGTAGACTGCCACTCTGGGTTTCATAATTCACTAAGAAGTAAACTTACTTCAAAGCTTTTAAATTTTAATAGCCCCCCAACTTCTATTTGCTTGGTCATAACTTCAGTTTTGTGATGAGATATTTTGGCCTTTGAGCCACTAACTTCTGTACAACTTAGAGTCTGTACAAAAATTGGACTCCAGTACTAATTCTGTCAAGACCCCTCGCCAACCCCAAGGATAGCCCAATTAGCACTAGAATCCAATAAGTCATTTTTACACCTTAACTTGTTCAGTTATCGTTAAGCCTTTTCTATTTCAAAAGAAAATAGAAGTAAAAAATATTAATTTATTCAACAGCTAAAACAATATAAATGTTAGTGAGAATACAATAATAGTATGACGACCCATTATTTTGTACACAAAAATTTTTGGGTCTAAAGTATGTATTTTCTGAAATTTTAAATGAAATACATGAATTATCTTCAATTTTTCTCAATTTCGAATTATTTATTGAAAAAAAAATGAAATAATGGAGAAAAATGTGATTTTTAGGAGAAAATACATGGGATTATAAGGAAATTGTGATTTCTTAAGAGAAATAATTTTTAGAATTAATTATTAAAATCTTGAAATAATTATAAAATTTTTGTGTAATTAATGAAATTTTTGGGAGAAAAATATAATTTTTGATGGATTATTCAATTTTTAGGAGAAAATAATGAAATAAATGAGAAAATGATGTGTAATGGAAGATTTTGATGAGAAATAGTGAAATAATAAATTTTGATAATTTTAGAAAAAAATGCGAAATTATATACATACATACATACATATATATATATAAGGAAATTGGGTGAGGCCTGGGCTGGCCTAGGCCCGAAGCAGCGGGCTAAGCGCCTAGCCCGCACGCGCGGCCTAGGCGCCTATCACCCTAGCCAGGTGCATGGACCGACCTAATTGGGCTGGTCGGCCCACGCGCTCAAATGTGAAGCCCCATGATTTTTTTTTGGCGTCTTCTACACGATTTTGGTAGATTTTTGGCCGGTTTTTGATGATTTTTGGCAATTTTCTAGTTGCAAAAATAATGAGAGTTCATGGTTTGTGTTGCTTACTTTATGTGCACACTTTTAAATAGAAAAAGAGATGCAAAAATGCATTCTTTAGACGATGAATTAATAATATGCAACATAAATAAACCTTAGACATAAAACAAATAATGCAACAAATTATAAGTGTAACTAGGAAAAATAATGTAGTACATTCAACAAGTAATAAACTTGGGGAAGCCCAAGGTTGAACCACAAGAATTTGAATAAATTTCTAAAACTAAGGTTTGCTACATATAATAAAATAAGAAAAATGAGAATGAGATAAGATAATGATAATATTTTGATAATGTAGGAGTAACAATAAGGTGGAAGAGTTAGGGCATTAGAGTAGGCCCAATCCTTTCCTCTCTTAGTCCTTTTTGAGTAAAATAAGTAAGGATAGAAATAACTAAAGAGTTTTTCTACTCACAATAATGAATCTTTAAGACCAAATATATTAAAAAGTAGTGTTCTCCCAAAAGAGATATTTATAATAAAAAGCAAAGTAGAACTAAATTTCTAATATGTGTGAATGCAAAATGTGAAGTCTAAACATGTGAAATACATGATATGACACATTAAAGAAAACTACAAAAATGTCACACTAAGATAAAAATGAAATACCTCAATCTTTCATTAGATTT
>JAJIYU010005038.1:0-23089 GCA_030144865.1 Tinospora cordifolia
AAGGTTTTATCCCATTGGGTTTTCCTTGCAAGGTTTTTAACGAGGCAGTCCTAACAATATTATAAGACTCCATAAGAATATATACTCTTTTTCCTTCTAGATTTTTTTTCCCACTGAGTTTTATCTAGTAAGGTTTTAATGAGGTATATTCTAATATAAAAGGCATTCAAAGGGGGAATGTTATAAATAATAATAATAACAATAATAATATATTGAATGTCTTTGTAACCTCTTTGTATTTAGTATCATGTAACCCTTAAAATCTCATAATGTTGAAATTAATGAGATTATTTAAATGTCATTATTATGATTGATGTAACTCTCATTCTAAAAAACTATATAAAGAGGTCTTGTGCCTCATAGAAATCATCAACAAAGAGAACAATTCTCTTTTGAAAAATTTTCTTCTCTCTAGTGCTCTTGAGTTTTCTTCCATTTCTCTTGAAGAAATTCTTATTTTTCTTCAATTTGTTCTAGTTTGATTCATAACAATTTTTATTTATTTTTGTACGGCTTTTCTTTTTTTTTTCTTTTTTTTGGCCTTTTTCCCATTTAATGCTAAAATCAAATGTGGGACCCATTTTATTTTGAAAGCTTCTATAACGAGGTGTCACGTCTCCCAATCATCCAGTCTCGATGATTAGGCTTTGGACACTTCAAACCGATTACTGTCCCGTACCAACGTCTCAGAACTCCATAGTACTCCCCCCATGCTCCGTCTTCCTCCGTCCGCAACTGCTCTTATTTCCACTGCCACTCGGCTTCTCTCCCTTCCAATCTCCTTCTGCAAATTCAGGTGCCACAGGGCAGCATCAACTCAGAAAAACGTCGCATTGCATGCCCATTTTGTTCTATTTCTTATCTTTATAGTGAAATGATGGTGAGTGTTTCAGGGACGGTGGTTTCGAGTTGAAACGTAAGTGTGTTGTTAACAAGATGGGTGAAGAAGAGAGCTTCCTTTCGAAAGAACAAACGCGCGCGAGTTTCCGACTCTGCAATGTGTCAAGGTGAAGAGGGTGTTCTTGATGATTCAATTAAGGATTAGAATTTTTCTTTGAAAAAAATTGTCGATGTGTGATGATATTTTGGAATTGGGTTTTTGGGTATTTATTTGTAGTTTCACTACGGAATTACTGGAGCTACGAGCTGAAAATCCCTTGTTTCACGTTATATTTGTCCCCGGAAACCCAGGTTCTGTAGATTCTTGAAATTAGCTTCTTTTTTTGTTTGATTATGGATTGAATTGATATTTCTTTACTTCAGGTATTGTTATGTTCTACAAGGATTTTGTGGAAGCATTGTATAAATGGCTTGGTGGGCGTGCCTCTGTGACAGGCAGGGACTTGGAGCTTGTATTTTTGGTTTCTTTGTAGTGGGAATTCCAGGAACTTTTATACTAACTGATTCTGTTCCACCCACCACCCCCTCCCTCTTTTTTTTTTTTTTTTTTTTTTTTGAGGTATTCAGCAATTGGACACATTTCCCATACCAAAAAGGTAACCACTGTTATGCTTTCTTGATGATCATGATGAAATTCGGCAATTGCTTGCTTGTGATGTGGGACACTGTAGAATGGTCTTCATTGAGAAATGAGAACACAATTGCATTTAGTCTCTGTTTCTTTTTGTTCTTCTATCAAGCTAAACTTAAATGTACTGTTATAGCTCTTTGTTTTTATTGCATGAAGCGTTTGTTACTTTAATGCAAATAAACTTTGATGGTCCTGGTAGGACTGGGAGAAAGGAAGGCTGTTTTCGTTGCAAGACCAAATTGATCACAAGGTAATGGTTCTTTCTTTTTGTTTTTGTAGTGCATTTTGTGAATTGTTGTTGTTAATTTATTGAGTTTTAAAGATATTTTACTGAAATACTTTGTACCAGTTCTTTTAATGTGTAACCGCACAAACACTTTTTGCAGGTTAACTTTATCACACAAGAGCTAGGAAATACTGAAATTCCTGTGTTGCTGGTAAGGCTTATTCTCTTTTGCATGTTAAATCTGGCTCATATGCATCTCGGTGTTGTCTATTGAGAATTGTGATGTTATGAGACATAAGAGGATAGATCAGTGATTGGAACTTTGGAAGTTTTTACTTGTTAATCTGAGAGTTTGGACATAAATGACAGTAGAACATCTTTGGAAGTACTTCTCTCTGTTCCTTTCTTCATCTTTTTATGATTCTTCAAATGAGCCCTTATCAAGGAAAGTGAAAAAGAAAAAAAAAGCACGGTTGTCAATCTAAGTGAGGATTATGATAGCAAATAAACTTGTCATTGTTATGCGCAACGGAAGCAGAAGCCAATCAAATAAAGTGCACACACTAAATAATCAACAATCAAATGAATGCAAATCAACTCAAACGCAATAACACACAAATTTAACGTAGTTCAGCATATCACCTACGTCCACGGGAAATGAAAAATAATCCACTATGAGAGAAGCAAATAGGTTATAACCTATAAACAAATCTATTCAAATCCCCCCACACAAAGTAGTCTTACACAAAACCTAATTTCTCACTTCTACCTCTCACATACCCCAATAAGGGTCTATATAAAAGAGAAGTCCTAAATAGTTTTCAAATACAAAACTTATAGTTGTTAACATCAACTAGGAAATTAATACAAAGAAAATTGTTTCTAATTAGAATTTCATTCTGAGAGGTTTACAGCCACCCAATATCTAACAATCTCCACCTTGGCGAGAATCACTTCAATCATATCAACATATTCTCATCTCCATATATGCACGAAGGCGCTCATCCATGAATAACATTCTTATAAGTGATAGACATATCACTTATACCATCTGTAACAACTAGGTCCACATATGCTAGTGTATCAGTAAAATTCACATATCTTCGATTTCTTTGTCCCTTAGCCAAAATTGATTTCTATTGTCGTTGAGACTCTCATGCAGGATCCTTATCAGTCGTGCCGACTTCAACTAAAACTGTATTTCCTTACAAAACATACAAGTTATTTTTTCTACTTCAATGGTGACCTTGAAGCTTTTTGATTCAACTACACCCACAGAGATGATATTTTTCTTCAAATCTGGCACTTAGCATACTTCAATCAAATGTCTGATTATTTCATTATGTAACTTTAACTTGATTGTACCCATCTTTCTAATTTTATAAGCACTGTCATTACCCATAAAAATTGAACCATCATCACGCACTTCAAAATTGGAGAACCAATCTTTGTTTGGACACATATGATAAGTACAGCTTGAATCTAAGATCCACTCATTAGATCAACATACTAATAATGAACAAGTTAGAAAATACTTAGAATTGACTCATCTTCAACGTATGCAATATTCGTACTGGCATTGTTCTTCTTCTTAATCTTCAAATAGTCCTTCTTCCATTGCCCCATCTGATAACAAAATGCACATTCATCTTTTGCCAATATTCTTCTTTCTGAAGATTTTTCTCTTGATCACGATCTACCAAATAGTTTTATTCATCATATCTACCCCTTGCAACTAGACCCTCTGACTGAGAATCACTAACCAAAATCATCTTTATTATCTCATTCGAAACGAGCATAGCTAAGCCATTATCAAAATTTAACGTCTTCTTTCCATAAAGCAAAGTAGTGGCCAAGTGCTTATATGACTCAGGAAGCGAATAAATAAGGAGCAGAGTTTTATCTTTATCTTCAATCTTCTAAACAATATTTAACATATCCTTAATAATTTCGTTAAATTCATTCATAATTGTACTTTCTTTCATGTGGAATATTTACAACTTCTTCTTTATATACAACCTATTTGTGAGTGACTTTGTTATTTATTTATCTTCTATCTTGGACCAAATCAATGTTGTAGATTTCTCCTGCCTGACACTATTTGTAATTTCCTTTGTCGAACATAGTCTAATTGTACTGCATGTCTCCAGATCAAACTCTTCTTAGTCTTCATTTTACATATTCGCTAGTCTTCCTTTCAGACCCAACAAAGCATTACGTAACTTTTGTTGTATCAAGATGTCTCGTGTTTGTACTTGCCACTTGTCAAGATCATTCTTCCAATTAAATTTCTTTATATCAAATTTTGCATTCAATACACCCATGCTTGTCATATTAACGATCAAATCCAATCACTACATAGATCTTGTTATTACGAACCTAATAAAGAAACGAAACTAAAATACAATTCCAAACGACTCTGATATTGCCAAAAAAAAAAAAAAATATTTGCAGAAGTTCAATGCCAGAAATCTTCTTCTCTCTTCAACTAACAACCACTAGTATATATTCCACCGTGACGAATCCAACCTTGCTCTGATACCAATTTGTTATGCTCAACGGAAGCAGTAGTCAATTAAATAAAGTGCACACACTAAATAATCAAGAATCCGAATGAATGAAAATTAACTCAAACACAAGAACATACAGATTTAACGTGGTTCAGCGTATCATATTACGGCCACGGGAGATAAGAAATAACCCAATGCAAATGAGTTACATTATATAATCAAATCAACTTAAATTCTCTCACACAAAGTACTCTCATACAAAACCCAATTTCTCACTTATGCTTCTCACATATCCCAATAAGGGTTTATATAAGAGAAAAGTCCTAAATAGTTTCTAATTTCTAATTAGTTTTCAAATATAAAACTTACTGTTACCATCAACTAGGAAACTAATACAAAGGAAATTGTTTCTAATTAGAATTTCACATTAAGTGGTTTAGAGCCACCCCATATCTAACAGTCATTACAGTTAAATTATTGCTTCATGATGACTGTAAAATGTTTTATCGTGAGTCTGGAAATGAAAGTATTTCATTAACTTGTTAATTTGATTTTGATTGTCTTGTTCCATAAGATTGCGCTGGATGATACTACTAAATATTATGGTTGCTTACAATAAAAAAATGTAAATATTTTTTCTTGCTGCATTGCAACTTTGAGATATGCTGTTACATAATCTTGCAGTTTCTTTATAGAAACCAGAAACTTGTATATCTGATTAATTTCTCAACTTTATGTTCCTGTCTTTCCTTTGGCAATAATTTAAAGCTTGGGCAAGTTTGATTCATGATCACTTATTTTCAATCTTTACCTGAAGGTTGGGCACTCCATAGGTTCATATATATCTCTGGAGGCTTTTAGGAGACTTCCAGAACAGGTGAGTGGCTTATTTCTTGTGAATTTGTTATGGTTGGAGCTTTTATGCCATTATGTTTTACCCTAATTCCATTGATCTGATACTCTGGAAAAATTGCCTTCATAAATTTACAGGTGAAATATTGCATAGGGCTTTATCCATTTCTGAGTTTGAACAAGAAGTCCCCAAAGCAGACTGTGATTGGGAAGATTGCTGAGTAAATTTCTTTCTTTTCTATGATTGATATCAGTCCCATGCCCACTTCCTCTGTTGCATCCTTAGAAAAAAAAGTATGCTTGTTTATCATTTCTTTGCTGTATTGCTTATTTTTATAACAGTTTCCCTATTGCTTACTTTTTATACCATCAATATATCAGCTTCCATACATTTTCCTTGGTAATTAATTATCTTATAAATGTTAAAATGGAAGAGAAGAACTGAGTTGGATGCTACTGTATCTACAATTTTACTTCATGTTCTCCTTTAAAATGTAATGATCCCCTGTGTTTTCTTGGAAGTGCATTTTATATTTGGTTATGCTAAGTGTTTCAGCTTCTTTTCATGCTCCTCATTAAAGATTTACTAATTAATATTTTTGTAGCTTTCGGCAAATCAAACTGATCTGCATTTGTATTCCCATTTTACTGTATTCAATTTCAGATAGGCTTTAGAACTTTGAAATGCTGGGATCCTTTCGTCATGTTTTAGAAAAAGCTTTGAACTTATAAGCTTGATATTGCTTATTCATGTATGTTTTGATTTCATATCTCAAATTCTACGTAATGTGCTTAGTTATGTTGTAACTGTGTTGGGATAAGCCCTAAAGTGGGCTTCCAGAGTTCTTGTGTCATGTTTTAGAAAAGCCTTAAACTTATGGTCTTCATATTGCTTATTCATGTATGTTTTGATTTCAGATCTCAAATTCTATGTAGTGTGCTTAGTTGTGTTGTAGCTGTGTTGGGATTATCCCCAAAGTGGGCTTCCAGGTTTCTTGTGTCATGTTTTAGAAAAGCTTTAAACTTATGGGCTTCATATTGCTTATTCTTGTATGGTTTGATTTCAGATCTCAAATTCTATGTAATGTGCTTAGTTATGTTGTAGCTGTGTTGGGATTATCCCCAAAGTGGGCTTCCAGGTTTCTTGTGGAAAAATCTCTTGGGATGTCATGGTCGACTATGGCCATTGAGACTGCTTGCAGCTACCTGTTACAGGTTAAAAATCTTCTTCCCGCTTGCATGGATTGTGTGACTGTTTTTATGTGCTTAGATATTCTTGATCAGACTGAAAGTGCTAATTTTTAACCAAAAGTGTGTTTGTTTAATAGTTTTAGTCTCCTAACATCAGTTGTGGGCCAATGACGTAAGCCCTGGCACTGGTTGACATAAAAAATGAATCAACAAATAAAAAAAAAAATTACTATTTTAGATTATTGCTCTAAAATGGAATTACATTTTGAATATAATAGAATACTGTTTTATAGACTTTGTAGCCTTGCATACAATTCTAATCAAATTCTCATACGGGTAAGCCTCTATTATTCTGATCTTCTGTTCTTGTTAGAAGCAGATAATGAAATCGTCAAATAATTCAAACTAAGCCTTTTTCCAACTTTGTAGGGTCAGATACATGAATCTGTTTCATCCATTCTGCTAAGAAGGTATTGAATATAAACTTATCGAGTTTGGAGCATTAGATTAATAGAAGATACACGGAATATATGTGATTGGCTTCTCAGAATTTTGATTGTGGCTAGCCATTGGTAATCTAAATAATAAAATTTTGTACAACTTTTTAGTCCCATGGCCCTCACTGTAATTTGGTGTGGTAAACGTGCTACAGTGACTTGGTTTGTTTGCCAACTTTAGATCCTCATTTTTAAGCTATTTAGAAAAATATGAGTTATGACTTATTCTCTTGGTAGGACTAGTAGTGTACATACTAATTGTGCTGCAGGATATGGCATAAGTTGTCTTGGAGTCTAATTCATATTTTATTATTTTATTTTATTTAATTGTTATTTAGTATGGAATTATATTTTGATTACGTTTTTAGATGTAGTTCAAATTTTTTTAAGAGTCCTAGTTGGTGTTAGTTTGCAAGTTATATTAGTCTACAAAATATTTTTAGAATGTGATTTAGAAGTCCTTGAATTACTGAATGAAATATTAGTTCACTTTTTTTTATTGCTCCTTTCTTCTTGCGGTTTCTTTGCCATACTGGCATTTGTTGAATTGAGTTGAATTACATGATTTGCAGTATGTCATGTACTTAATGAGTAATTATATCAAGTTACTGCATATCAGTTTCTTCAAACAGATGGTTGCTCATGTATTTGCTTACTGAGCAAGATCAAGTCCTTCATCTGGCTATAGACCTTAGACCTCTAATGAAAATAAGATGCTATTCTCCACGGTCATAGTAAACCCTCAGAAAGCAGCTTCTGTTCATCTTGAGAAAGAAACGATTTTATTAGTAACTTTGACCTCTCCTCTATCTTCTCATTTGATTATTAACTTTATTTAAAAAAGAAATGAAACTATTACACAGTTATTTTTTTACTTAGATCTCAACAACTTTCTTTTGCATAATCCTGTGAAGTGTACCACATATGCCATGGAATTGTTTGTTATTTTGTTGATGGCTGTGAATTGTATTGACTTTTTTGTAACATTCTTTTTCTGTGCAGTACCATGTTTTGCGCAATATTCTATATATGACAACATACGAGTTCAAAAAGGTGAACACTAGCTTTTTACAGTATCTTTCCTATGATTCTTTATTATCTCACAAGTAGCCAAATGCATTACTGACTACTTTCTGCTTATACCAATATCACATCTTGGGCTCTCTTTTAATACTTGGCTCATAATTTCAGAAACTCTTCTGGTTTTTTGGCCTCTCTAATTAAAATGTTCCCAAGATACTCTTGGTTTTTCTGTTTGGTAGATAAGCCAAAAGAAAATGGTTCAAAAAAAAAAAAAAAAAACATAAGATTTAGGGAGGCCTTTCTGTCCTTCGTAGTAAAATAAATCGTGAACATTGTATTACTGTAGTTTCCTACTGATGAAATTCTGTTTTTGGATTGTGCTGAAAAGTTGTGTCATTGTTACATATACGTAGCAAAGTAGCAAAAGCCTTAAGGCATTCTCTAGGTCATGGGGGTTCCTAGTGCCTAAAGGGCTTTGAGATTTGCATCTGAATGAAGCGAGGTGCAAAAATACATGACACAACTACGTATTCATTAAAAATAAATAAGAAGTGCACATTTTGTGACAGTTCATCCATTTGAACTAAATTCTCAAATAAAATAAGACTTAAAATAATGGACAAATTAGCATAGTTACGATAGCACTAACAGTATACAACAAAATTCATCAGTATCTAGTCTATTGGTTGTTCAACTCCAACTAAATTGTAGTTGTTATAAATCATAACATTATCATCCTTAAAATGAATGTTATAGAATTAAAATCTAAGGTTTTATTATTTTGATTATTATCAATTGTTTGGAGTTCCAAGATCGTTTTTAAAACCTGGGCTCCACCAATTATGCATAAAAGCTAGTGTTAGCCTCTCATTTACCTGTGAAACCCTCACCTTCACCACGCACTGGATTATCCTATCAATCATGGTTTTCTCATGCACCTAATGATAATTGAAGACTTTCTTTTCTTACATTGACAAGGTTTTTTTTTATTATTAATTTATATTATTATGTTAAACTAAACCATTAGACGAATATAATTTTGAAAGTAGGGATTAAAATCTCTGATTTGTACTTTTATCATAGAAAGGACACACTTCGTGTATGAAACTCCGTAAGTGCAAGATCTGGGGAAATTGATACATGTATGCAAAGTTAGTCTTAGTTTCTTTTTTTAATTTTTGTTGTGTTGTGCGGATTGTCTCATTCAAATAAATTCTTTTGTTTTTATACATTTCTCTTTCTTTATTTTCCTTAAAAGTTTATGCCCTTTTCCTTAGAAAGTCTTCTTTTCTATAGATATAATAAAACATGTTTGCTTTGGATTTGGGGTTGAGAGTAGGTATCTGAATTGATCCTTTTGTTAACATTTAGCTGTTTTTTATTTTCCTTTATTCTTTGAAGGTTCTCCAATTTTTATCATTGATTTAAATGTCTTCTGTTGCAATTGCTTTGATCTTCCTCATAGTTGCAACATTCTTTATTTTGCATGTTGTAAATCACTTTAAGGAGATGTCTTTTCTATAGAGGATTTTTTGTCTTCTAACTATTGAGCAGCCCATTAATAGTTCACTGATGTGGCTTGTCTCGCATGAAAGGGACTTGTGCTAATCATTGCCATTAAATTAGCTTGCAGAAGCACCAGATTGGATGTTCATGGGAGGAAAACAAGACAAAATTGCCTTTCTGTTCGGTATTGATGATCATTGGGGTCCATTAACAATGTTTGAAGAAGTAAGTTCTATAGATGACTACTTGTTTAGTTGATTTAGCTATTACTTTGCAATGCAGAGAAGGCTTTGTGCATGTGTAGGCATATATAGTATAAATTACTAGCAATTTTACCCAGAAAAGGAATTTTGGGTCTAAATTTGGTTTTGTTTTGTTTGATGAGGATAAGTTTTAACAAGAGAAAAAGAAAATTCATGCATCAATTTCACTCAATATTAATAGTCCAATGAATGATACTGGTATGATAAATGAACACTCAACTATCATTTTTTTCTGTTAATTTTTAAACTAATTTAAGTAGGTTATGAATTTTATGAATATGCTCAGTTTTTGTGGGGAATTAATATGACCTGAGCATTTTTATTTCCTAATGTCTGGTTGGCAAAACTATATATGTTGTGTTAATGAATCTTCCTGATTTGATTCACCCACTCCACCATACTCAACTTATGTATACGCTGTTTCTTAGTTCCACATGATTTTGCTCGATGAAGAATGTCTACTTGTATGTTTTTTTTTTTTTTTTTTTCCTTTTTTGTATGATTTGCTTTCAATCATTTTCATTTCATTCTTCTTGTTCTCTGTTCCTTTGGTAACTAATTTCTCGTGGATTAAATCAAGAGATGGAAACGGTCACTTTGGAATATCTTATAGCTATCAAACTTTTGCTTGTCTTAGTTATTGCATCTAAAAAATTGCACTTTGTCACATCTGTAATTACGAGGGGATATCAAAACTTGTTTTGCTTACATAGTGCAAAACAAGTAAATTATAACTTTTTGCAATGCCCCCATCCCGATGAGTATCCATTGAAATGGAAAGCTAATCACACTGGTGATGGCCAACTCGACTAATTTACGGGCTTTGCACTATGATTGCCTTCTCAATGCTATACTTCTTCCCTGTAGTTCTTTTGATTCAGCGTTTCAGTGCCCCCTTCTATTGCATCTCTTCAGATCTCCAAGAAGGTACCAGATGCTGCTTTGTCGATGGAGAAGGAAGGCCATACTCATGCTTTCTGTTGCACAGAGGCTGGCTCAGAATGGGTTGCTGATCATGTAGTAAACTTGATTAGTCAAAAGTTTTTAAGGTTATAATGCCTGGCTTGTGACCCTCCATATATTTCAATCATGCCCACCTTTGTTTATAGGAATATCACATGTTTAAATCCCATCGTCTACCAATGCAGGATCCTCAAAGAATGAAGGTATAAGCTGATGGAAGTATCAGTTAGAAATAACAACTTAGGTTAGGTTTGATGTCTAAAATCTTTTGGTTAGAATGTTACAGTGATCAACTTGCCAATGGGCTTTGATAATCTCTGCTTAAATTTACGTGTTGTATCTCCAAACTCCCACAATTATAAATCCTGACGAGTTTCTGTGGTACTGTTTACATGGATCTACATGCATTAACTGTTCTTTAAGTTTACATAGCTGAGTTTCTCTGACTTTTTGAGATGTAGAATTGAATGGCAAGATCTCTCTTTTGTCAAAGCAATTACTTTAAATCAAGTTGGTATTGAATATTCAAGTCCTAAAACAATAAACAAAAGCTACAAATCTCTCTGCCCACAGAATCGCAGGAAGCCTGCCAGAAGATCGGACCCATTGTATTGTAATAATAGCAATGGCCCGTGACATGTGATTTTGCATCACAAGTTAACTGGAGAACCAGCTCTCTGTGATATCTCCATCTACTTGTACGCATTGCTTCTGAAAAACTTACTTTTATTCTACTCTTGCATCATTGCCTGCATTTCCCAGCTAGTAGGGGAGCTCTTGCGCTCTAAGAACTTAGTTGAATCATACCTTATATATGACTTTGATATGTTCTAACACTCTATGTCCATTTGCAACATGAAGTATTGATGCCTTTTCGTTAGCCTTTTCAATTCGAACATTGGTTTTGTTAAGCTTTTAACCTATTTCTTCTACTCTAGTCCATTAAAAAAAAAAATTAAATTAATATTTTATTAAATGGGTAGTCTTTAATTTTGTAAATTTTCTACGGCTAAATAAAGACTAACCTTGTTTTTAGGGGTATTTAATGTCAATCTGTAAAACAAAATTATTTTAGTACGAAGTTATCTTTTCAAAAAAAAAAAAAAAAAAAAAAGATGTAGTTGAGCCTGGAAAATGAATCCCAAGCCAACCAAAACAATGAACAATTTTACTAAAAAAAGAAAAGCAACTTAAATTCAACAGAAAGAAAAAAAAAAAAAAAAAAAGTGAGTTGGAGTTGGCGGGGGGTGGAAAAAACAAGACTGGAGTTTCTTCTAACCTACTTGCAAGATTATATGTAGTACATAAACAGTAGTACATCCCCAGATCTCTGTCTCTCCTCTGTTTTCCTCTCGCTTCAAGACTTTCCTTTGCGGGCTTTAAATGTACAAAGATGTAATAATCTATTCAATTTTTTTTCTTTTTCTTTGTTTTTTTTTTTTTTTTTTTTAAATCAAAGCTCTGATTAAACCCCTCAAGTGGGCTTGGGACCCATATGTGTGATTTGGGTCTGTCTTCTTCTTCTTGTTCTCAGCTAATCAAACGCCAAGATTTCTGCTCTCCCAAATCCCAATTAAATTCCTAATTGCCATGTCTACATAGATAATTTAATAAATAAAGAAATACTAAAAATCATAAAATACCCACCACCCGTGCCATCTTCCCTTCCATATACTCTGTTCCTGTTCCCCCTTTCGTTTGCTAACTTTCATAACATCCATACATGAACTAATAATATACATACACACACATAATAATAATAATAATAGTATTTAATAAATGGCTTATTAATAAGGCCCCCACCAATGTCACATGCACAATTTATAGTACCTCAGCCTCACCACCAGTCAAAAACTGAACCTTCTCCTCCTCCTACTTCTTCTGCTCTATCTTCCTTCTTCTACGTTTAGAGCGAGAGAGACAGAGAGAGGGACAGGGAAATAAAAGAAAGAAACAATGTCTTCTAGCAGAAGAAAGCTTTTACTAAACAAAGTTGCAGTGGACATAGGCTGCGGTTGCAGAAGAACAGATCTCTCCAGCTTCTTCTGGCCGAAGCCGAGGACTAGATTTTCCAAAAGCTACCCAAAATCAGATCTCTACCAATCTTCTTCAACCTCATTGGAAGCTAGTGCTGCCTCTCTTGATGATTCTTACACGAGTTTTTCTCCAACTTTCAACACCGGCAGTACCCCGCACTTGTCAGAACCTGAAGAACCGCAAATAGAACAAGAAGAAGAAGAAGACCCAAAATTTAATGCATCAAAAATGGTCAAAGGGTTCGACAGGATTGGTGGAAGTGTTGCAGTTGTCAAAGACTCAAGCGACCCATATCTTGATTTTCGCCATTCCATGCTTCAAATGATCTTAGAAAAGGAAATATACACAAGAGAAGATCTTAGAGAGCTTTTACAGTGTTTCTTGTCTTTGAATTCTCCTTACCACCATGAGATTATTGTTCAAGCTTTCACAGAGATCTGGAATGGCGTCTTCTCCATGGAACAGTTCTGTTGCTCTTCCAAGGCGCGGACCATCAGGGGGAGGTCACGTGACTTAGTGATTTAGTTCGTACGTGGGTCACGTGGGGAGTGATGAGGTTCAGGTCATGTGTAAGTTGGTCAACACGCTTGCTTGCTTCCTGGTTTTGCTTATGACATGTAAAGTTGTAATGTGGGATTTGAAATAGTATTCTATAATTGACAATGGTTTAATTGAGTTTTAATGAGGAAAAGAAATACTTTCCTAGTTTCCTTGTGTGTATTTTTTTTTTTTTTTAATTTTTGTGTAATTTCACATCACATTTACTGCCTACTCTATCTTCTTTAATGAATCTTTACACTTTCAAAGATTTTCAAGTAATTATTATGAGTGTTCAGCACTCAATTTCTTTATTCTTATAAAGGTTATACCTTTACTTTAATTCATTAAAAGCTATAAATATTAAAAAAAAAAATTAATTTTTAAATTACTTTCTAATTTTTGTAAATTTTGAAATTAGAAATACCAAACTCCTGGTAAGGTTAATTACTTAATTACAAATAGCTTCATTAGCCAAAGAGCATTGTTTGTGAAATAGAAACTTTCCCAATTCTATATAACTTTTGAAACTAATCATAGTGAAATGGCGCTGCCAGCTTAATGCAACAACAAGATAAAGAATGTATATAGACAACATTAGGTTGACAAATAGATTAACTACTCTTGTTTTTGTCATATGATGAGTTAATTGGCCAGTTAATGAGGTAAACTGTCTGGTTAAGAAGGTGTGACTAATCAAATGAAGAGCAAGCTTGGGTTGAGGTACAACTTTTCGTTACGGCTTTTAAGGGGTATTTGTTATATATTAAAAATTGTAGTGTAATTTACTTAATCACTTAAGGGATAAATTTTAATGTTTGTTAAAATAGCTTATACGATCTAACCGTCAAAATAATCACTTTTAAATAATTAGTTGTAGACTAATTTTTGACAATTTTTCTTATTCTGATTAAATCAAAATAATCTTTTTAGTCATAATAAAAATATTTTAATTTTTAAAATAACGTTAAATTTATCGATTTAGTCTATCGTTACTTATTTTAGGTTATAATAAACAGTACTATAATTTTCGGAATCACTTTTTATAAGTTATAATAATTAATAAACATGATTCAAATTATTTTGTATAATAAATTTTTTAACAATCACTTTTCATAATCAATTTTTTTAAAACACAATCTTATACAAACAATGCCTTAATGCTTTAAGGTCGAGGATCGGATCACTGAGGATGATGTTTAAAGTATGTATGGTATGGACCAAATTGGTTGGTTATGTAGTAAACGGGACAAGCTCTTGTCAATTTCCAAATCAGTTCCAACTTTAATAGATAAAAAGAGACATGTTTTTAGATGGTTGGTGGGTGCTCTTGAAAGGCCTGTTGCAGCAAAGTTTTGAAGTTTTATGTGCTTTGCATATTCTGGACAGAGATGGAGAAGGGACAGTTCATAAATATCACAGAAAAATGTAGCTTTTTCAAAAAAACAAAAAAAATTGATCAGTTCAGTTGCTATAATGAATTATACCATTAAAAGGGTCAGCACCCATTAAGGAATCTTCAGGTTAGTGGTAGAAAAAAAAAAATAACTTCAAAAAAAAAAAATCCAAAAACAAAAGATGGACCCAGATGAACTGCACTTGGAATGGTTCATATATGAGGCAAGAGAAGCATAACCACTGCAACTAATTAATCCAACTGGCCCAACTGCCCCTTTTCCAGTTGATTCTTACTTGGAAAAGCAAGAACAGCTTTCTTAGCTTTCATGCTACTTTGTTCACTTTATGTATATGGCAATGGTTTCTGTAATCTATTTTACCAACCAAACATGTTCCTATGAAAAGATTTTTCTTCTTTTCTTTTCTTTTTTTTTCCTCTTAATTTTATTCCTTGTCTTGCATTCCATGAGACTACCCGAATTAGGGTGTCTGAACCATGAAGCAATTTTTTAGTTATATATAGAAACCATGTTGTTGAAGACAAGCTTGAGAGAAAAAATCCTCCCCCCCCCCCCCCCCCCCCCCCCCCCCCCAAAAAAAAAGAAAAAAAAGAAAACAGCCACAGCATGGTTTCCTTAATTGTGTATGGTACACTCAAAACGGATAACGTATACTTATATTTAGATGTTCTTATCCTTGTCAATAGAAAGTTATCCAGGAGTGTGTTGAATTTTTTGTCCTATTTATGGGTTTAGTTGGATTCAATTCTAATTTGGCAAGGATACGAACGGAAATATGGCACTTGTCGCCCATTTACCCTCAGCCCTGGTTGAGCAGGGCATCTCATTGTTTGTATTCGTTTTGCAGGATGGAGTTTTTTATTTGCCCCCGCTGGAAAACTGCGTCATTGGAGTTCTGCTTAACTTGAATTTTCTTTAATTAAGACATACTGTGGCGGTGGGTCAATAATTGGATTGTGTTGTGGGGTCGTTTTTGACATGCTGCCAAACGGAGGAGGAGAGGTGGATGCTAATCCCCTGTTTAGGAGTAGATGTTAATTGATAGGGCCGTGTGTATTTAATAATCGGGAGGTAGGTGGAGCCGTTTTAAAGAGGTAGTAAGGCCCCCAGGGGTGCGTGTTGCGCACCTAGACCACTTTAGGACGTGGGAGTATCTTAAGGAGATGACAGCGCCACCAGTCACAACCATAAAATGAATATCCAGGGAGTGGAGATGGTACATATGGTCATGCCACTGCCACTGGATGCTTCCACCACAACTCTCTCTCTCTCTCTCTCTCTCTCTCTCTCTCTCTCTGGCCCACCGTACGTCACAATACACAAAAAGAATATTTACGTCACCCGTCGACACGTGTACCCTTCTATTTAATCCTTAAATAGAAGCTCGAAGCCATGGTGGATGTCCGTCCGGCCTTCAGCGAGGAGGGAACGAGCGTTCCAGCGCTCTCTCTCTCTCTCTCTCTGTCTCTCTCGCACTCTATCTCGTCATAACAATCATCATGACGGAACCTTAACTGTAACTTCTACAAATTATTTATTTTCTTTTTCTTTGAAGAATTAGAACTATGGAGGAAGAAATTCAGCTGCCTATGGCCGCTTCTCTTCCGAAGAACAGCTCGTCTTCCTCGAAGATTCGATTCTTAGGACTCTTGAAACAGCCGGATTCGGTGTCGAACCCCTTCGAACTGGAGGAGAGCGACGTGATTTGGTCGGCCGATCTCTCCGATTCTCCCAACGTCGATTCCGGCGATCAAAGCTCGCCGGCCTTGTCTTCGGTGTCAAATTCTTCTACTAGTAGCCGGCACTCCTTCCATCCTGAAAACATAGGCCTCTCTGCGGCGCTTTCCGAAGACCAACGTCCACTCCTTCAACGAATGTCATCTCTAAATCCGTCGTTCTCGCCTACTAGTACCGCACGGACAATCATCCCTGTGACGGTTCCCGTGCCGGTCTCGGCTCCACGGTTGGCTTCAAGTTCCGAGGAAGTATCATCTGGTTCTTCCTATTCTAGGAAATTGCTTCAATCGGCTCCGGTTAACGTACCGGTGTGGCCGAACGCCAACGGCGGTCGTGGATCGGGAAGGTTGGGATACTGTCACGAGGAAGACGAGGAAGCTGAGGAAATGCTTCCACCTCACGAGATCGTTGCGAGGTCGCATGCTACGACTTTTTCGGTGTTCGAAGGGGTTGGACGGACGCTCAAAGGGAGGGATCTACGCCGAGTCCGGAATGCTGTTTGGCAGAAAACAGGTTTTCTGGATTAAAACCCCTTCTTCCACCTTCATTTATACATACAATTCTTCTACCATAATTGTTTCCTCATTTTGTTACTGTAATATTCTGAGCTTCCTCTGTTCTTAGCGTCTTGGGAGCTCCGTGATTTTGTAGACTCGGTAAAACTATTAACTAGTAGATAACCTTATATGCACAAAGGTTGTGTTAGGTAATCTCTAAATTGGGCTAGAAATGAGATTTGAAGGGGAATGTGCATTTTCCAATTTTCCAGACAGAATCTTGACGCCTCTGGTATTTAGTCAATGGAAATACCTCTTTTTTTATGTGTGCATAGACCTGTTGAATTCGAGTCTGCAATACGATAGATAGCGTTTCTCGGATAGGAATTTCAAATTTTAATGTTTTTTTTTTTTTTAATATTGATGAAGAAAATTAACAACAGCAGTGCAAGGCGAGGATAAAATTCAAGTAGAAGTTATGCAACATTACCAAGAAAAATTGCCATTTAATTGGAAATGCATGGATTGATTGAAATTTTCAAGTTGAGAACACTTTCGAAGTCCTAACCAAAATATGACTATTGCTGACCACGTTGGTTGGGATAAGGTGTGAATTAAGAATTACGTTAGTACTTCATTACACTAGCATGCAGTTAACAAGCAACTTCAATATAGATTTTACAATCCAAACAATCATTATCCTAAAATTAACGTCCCTGCCGCCCTGCTAGGCTGCTATGACTTGGAGTTCTTTCCTTTGCAAATTGGAAAGCAAGTCGACTTCTCCTTTCTGATAGAGTGTTCCTTTTATAGAAATCTCAAATGTGAGTTCATCAGAGATTCTCGATAGGACTTAAGCGTCAACGTTGGCACACGAAGAGGCTGCGTAGTAGACCGGTCGGATTGCTTTCTTAACTTGTAACAGTCAGCAGTTAAGACAATTATTAACTTGAAAAACAAAAGAATTGTTGCAACCTTACATATATAAAATAAATGTAGTCGATACAGCTAGTTCTGTATATATTGGTAAATAATATATATTAGTCACTGGGAAACTAAGCTGGAAATTTGGATTTGAATTCATGTTGCCTGCCATCGTTGTTTCTTCAATACCATGCCACAGAGAGAGAGAGGGAGAAAAAAAAATCAACCCTGTCTTGTAGGCAACTTATTGGAGTGAGGTCTTGTACATGTTAAGCATCACAATCAGCATCCCAAGTCTGATATAAATTCAGTGACAGATAAAAGAAAATGAGAGAAATGGGTGACTGAAGCGCAGGTTACCAGGCTTTAGTATTTCTTGTAATTCAAGGCCATTTTGTGAACTCAAATACTTTGAAGACGATATCAATCCCAGTAGGAATTTGCCAAATGAAAAGCAGGACATTCAAGGCGTTCAAAGCGATGTGTAAATTCCTGGCTGCTTCATTGCCTTTCTGCATGTAAGGTACAAGGGCTGCTGCCGCTGCCCATAGTACTGTTATTCCTGTTTGCGACACGAATTAAGAAGGCAAATTGGGAATCAAAATAGTATGTGAAAATTTTATGACAGGGAGTCAAAATACTTCACTTTAGTGTAGTGGCTAGTGTGGTGAGTGAGTTAATTCGCAATATTGGTTACTTAGGACGTGGTTACCTGCTCCTGCAAACAAATGGGGACCTGGGAAAAGCTTTCCAGTCCTAAACCAAGTATTGACCCCTCCACCTATCGCCTCAAATACACCAAATCCCAAAAGAATGGAACCTGCATTAAAGTGTCGGTCCCTGTATGACCCTTTCAACAACTCCTTTCTTTCCTGTATTTTGACAATCAGCTATTCAGAGACTAATCTTAACGAAAATGCAGAAGTGATTGAAATTGATTGAATCATTTGTATCACTAAAAACTTTGGCTTGTATTATGATTCACGTTTCTGTACATGATTTGCAACAATCCCATGGCAGATTGAAGGTGATTTTGTACCAATATCGGCTGCAACTGCGGTAATATTATCTTTTTTTATACACCTATAAAAAGAAAGTATACACCTAATGTTCATTCAATACTTATCAGTGTTGTATCTGTAAAAAAAATATAATTATAATAATTATTTTAATATTTCTTTTAAAATTTAATATGCAACGAGGATTTAGAGCAATGCTATAACACTCAAATATCTGATTATACTCGTAATGTAACGATAATAATAAGTACCCGAGTACATTTAAAAAAGGAAGGCTAGGGCATCAATCAGGGCTACACGATTGGTGCATAATTGGTGCAGCCTGAGAACTATTTTATGTATTATTGGGTATATATTCATGGAGAGGTCTAAAATTTCTTATTATTTTAGACTTTGATGAATTTGAAAAGTTTGAAATTTTTTTTAAAATTTTTATAAAAATTTTGAACTCAGATAAGTTTGGAATTTTTTATTCAGATGTTATAAACATTTAAAATTACGATTAAAATCGACTTTAATCTCTATTCTCATGCGAATGGTGGCATTCCATCTTTTTTCTTTTGTTTACTTTATTTAGTTAAATGTAATCCGACTTTAGCAAATTGTTGTTGAAATGATTGAACTTTTCTATACTTCTTAAATTTTTTCTTTGCATTTGTTGGATCTTTCAAAAGTAGAAATAATTCACGAATTTCATTGAATTATCATACCATACTCATGAAGAAGATGAAGTATTAAAGAAAAGCTGATGTCG
Organism: Tinospora cordifolia; assembly: GCA_030144865.1. Lineage (NCBI taxonomy): Eukaryota > Viridiplantae > Streptophyta > Magnoliopsida > Ranunculales > Menispermaceae > Tinospora > Tinospora cordifolia. The sequence goes on from JAJIYU010005038.1 coordinate 19,486, forward strand.
TGATACCTGGGTGAGCTGTTGAATCTTGGCTTCAACAGGCGACGGCGAAATTGGGAGTTCCGGTGATGGGTCTCCTTCTGGCACAGTAACAGGGGCGGGTTTAACCTGTTTCTTGAGTTCGTTAATTTCGTCTTGGATTGTCCGCACGCGACGCCATTGCCAACCAAGGTACCCAGCCCACAATGTGTAGAAGAAGAGAGCAGCCATAACGATGGGATGAATGAGAGCGAAAGTTCGACCTTCCAACAATCCAAGCTCTCCACCAACTGCAACCGCATCCTGCAATTACATCCAAACCAACAAAGAGGTGAGAAAGGATACACCAAGCCAATTAAAACAGAAAGAGGCGTACGTGGAAAGATCAATTTTGCCTCGAGATTGAGAAAGAAAGGCAATGAGAGTGCCGCGAGAGGAAGTGAAGTTGATTTCAGCAAGTGTACGGATTGTTGGAGCTGCTCCAGTGTTATTGGGAGGTATGATTGACGTGTGAGAAGACGGGTTTCTGCAAATTTCGAGAAATTGGAGTGTGTTGAGGAAGAAATAGGAGATTTTTGTCGGGTGTAGGCATGGAGGTTTAGAAAGCAGAGTGTGGTTGCCATGATTGGTATCAGCTGCTTTGGTCGAGTGACAGCGGGAACATGAGGGGAGGGGGGTCACATGAAGATAAGAATCCGAGAGATTTTCGTCGCTCCGTACGCTTTTTGAGGGTCATATGAAGATAAGAATCCAAGAGGTTTCCTGGCTGCAGGGAAAAGATAATAATAATAATAATAAAACAAAAAAAAATCTATTAGGCAGCAAAATGGTTCTTTCCTACTTAATTTCTGGTGGAATAGCATTTATGATGTGAGTGAACATGAGGAAGAGAGTCAAGAGTGAATACAATATAGAGATTTAGGCATTAAACTGCTTGGATCAACATAGATGCCAAATGCATCCAGGTCCATGTTGATTGAATCGTCCCAACCTCAGCTCACAAGAATATGCAAAAGGTTTGCAGTTCCTTGGATCACGTGGAGTCGATGATTGTGTTGATTTGATTGACTGAAGTGCCTAAGCGCCACTTTACATGAAGCAATCTTAATTATTGCCGGATTGTCACGAACTATTGGGAATTCGCCAGCCCTCACACTCAACAGTTAAAAGAAATACTCTTTCAATTGAAACTGGGAAGCAAGGCAGAGTAAGCCTTTCTAAATTTGAAACAACCCACGATTACCAAATTTTGGTTGCCCTGTCATTTGGAAACTGATGATTAAGATTTGGCGTCTTGGTTTTCAAAAACTTTTTTTTTTCTTAAAAATATCCCTTCTTTTGTTGAAACAAATCATTATGATCATTATTATAACATAATTAAAAGTAAATCATCGTTTTTTTTTGTTAGTTTCTTTTTCAGGATTTTAATTTTGTCAAAGCGTAGCTTTTTCTTTTTAAGTAATAATCCTAAACAATAAAAATCATGATTGATATTTTTTAATTGCTAACAATAAACATCAATCAACCAAAATAAATAAACTCTCATTTAAAGTACCATTATTATTATTATTATTTAACAAATAAATAGTATCAATCACCAATAAAAATGAAAACAAATAAATTCATAATCAGTTACTCCATTTTTTAAAATAAATAATATAATCTTGAATAAAATACCACAAACATGTTTGTCTATTTTGGTACTAATAGCCAACAATAAAAATAATAATATTTAAAAAAAATAAACCACATTCATCAATGAATAAATAAAATAGCATAATTTTAATCCATAAGTCCTTGATCTAATCAATAATAATTAAATTATTCCTAAATATTCCTTATCAGAATATTTAAATAATAGTTTGATATGAAGTAATAATATTCGTAAAATTTCATTAAATCAACAAGATGTCTTTTAAGTCTTATATTCCTTGGAGTGTCCCTAAAATTAAAATATTAAGGGTGAGCTTAGAAAATCCATTAGATCCTTATAATTTTATTTTATATATTAATCAAATACCTGCAAACAAATATGTAAACATTAATTGTTTTAAACAGTTAATTAATTTTTGTAGATGATTCCACAGGTATAGGGGTGGCCTCTCCAAACATCTTATCAATGAAATTCACTGGCCAAAATTTTAAGTGCTTACAAAATTCAATGAAGGATGTTAAAATAACAGTTGAGTGTCGAAGTAACTTAATCATCAAGGCTGCCGAGCAATATCAAGTCGCCCAATAATTAATTTTTATACTGGCACATCACCCAAAGAAAATTAATTCTTATCTTAATTTATGAATCATTTATCCAAAAAGCAAAAATTTCATTCTAACCATAACTTAAATAAGGTCATCAAAGTTTTCATAGTTTATGAGTAATTCTAGAATTGTCCAAATAATAATCAATTTTCCTTTTCATCATCATAATAAGGATTATATTAAAAAAAACATAATATATTTTCATCATTTTATCATGCAAGCACATCATTTTTTGTTAAAAAAAAAATTCAATTAATCAAATAAGTAGTAAAATAACCTTGATGTATCAATCAATATAATCAATCATACTTATAAACTCATACTCAATCAATGCATAAAATGAAATAAGTTGTCATCCTCACCTCAATTGCTTCATTGAAATTTTTATTGCCAACATTTAATTTAGTCCCACCAAAAATTACACTCATATTGTAACCTTTCTTCATGATATCCTTTCATCGATCTAGCCTGAAAGATATTATACACCTGAAAACCTTCACTTCCTGGAGAAGACAACCTTCTAAAGTGCTCAAACAATTTTAGATATTGTTATTACGAATTGTTCAGGCACTTTTGGTCTGAATTGTTAAAATTAAAGGTATGTCATCCCCAGTAGATGGTCAATCTAAAGTCATATATATATATATATATATATATATATTAAATAAAAATAATAATAATGCAAAGAAAATAATTATAAAACAGAGGCTTGCATTAACAATGTCCTAAGACATAATTTGTTCTCTTCTCGTGTGTTTGAAGACTATGGAATTTGTCTTTCAGGATACAATTTTTTAAATCAAATTATAACACCAAAATTCGATTTCTGTCAAACTGGAACTAATAAAAGTTCATAGAATTATTTTCTATGTGTGAAGTATTATTTATTAAATTAGAAGGGGTGTGTTTGAATTAATAGAATTTTCAAATAGTCACCAAACCAGTTAATTGTCAAAAACCGTCCAAAACTATCTTAAGACAGTTAATGACAGTTTAATTCAAAATTTTAAATTTAAAAATTAAAATATGGGCTAAATGAATCAAAGACAATAGCCTTCTGGGCCTTGGTCTTTGATTCATTTAAATAATAGATTTCAATTATCTATGAATATGGGCCCAAGATAGACTCATTGCCTCTTTTGTCTTCCAACCAACAATTTCCTTTTATCTAAGCTTTAACTTTTCAGTGTTATCAATGCGAGACTATTCAAAAATCCTTTTTTTCTATTCAAACATAATTTTTTTAACAATATATATATATATTGTTGCTTACTTTATGTGCACACTTTTAAATAGATAAAGAGATGCAAAAATGCATTCTTTAGATGATGAATGAATAATATGCAACATAAATAAACCCTAGACATAA
>JAJIYU010005039.1:0-23162 GCA_030144865.1 Tinospora cordifolia
CATTGTCTGGTTGGAATAATGGATTAAATAGATGGAATGATTCACTGGGCTTTTTAGCTCACCCCCTTATTTTTCACAATAGGAAATTAATCAGCTTGCGAGGAGATTTACACACTGAAAGTTTTTATTTATTTCAATGTAGCGCACATCGACCTAAGTGAAATCATGTATTTCCAGTTTTAAATTTATTTTTCGTTGTAATGGTTTATCGTACTCGAAATTTGTCGAATGAATAAATGAAAAATTTTATTTACCATGATGTCATTTTGTACATAAACTAATGTACATAGGAACCCTATTTTGTTTGGGGTCTAAGAAGAAGAAAATGTAGCACCGGGCCGTCTCCCGGGCTTCCCAAGATTTTGATAAAAGAGAATTGAATCGTCAGATGACGTGGAAGATGAGACTTGGGAGGCAGGGTGTTACAAAGGTGGTATCAGAGCCTAGGCTTTAGATGCCTTGGGTAAGAATTAGAATGAATTGACTAGTCTGGTAAGACTAGTTATTTATTTAATTTAGAAGCCCTACCTCTTGTTTTGGAAACTGAAATGATTTTGAAAAAAATTATTTTCGAAAAGAGATATATGTTTTCAACGATTTTGTTTAGATACAAAGATTACAAGTTGAGCTGATAATGGGTAAGCCTTGTCCCGAGTAAAGCTAAACATTGAAAGGGAGATGGGTTATCCTGTTCTAGAAAGCAAGGTTGCTAAGTAGACTTCGGTCTCGCCATCAGATCTAGAGGTTGTCCCACCAGCTCATACGAGTAGTCGGAGTTGAAGAATACATTTATTTTCTTATGAGATAAAATAGTGAGGTGGTAATTGAGGGCTAGAAATTCATTATGGTCTAAATGAGATGCAAACAAGGATTTGAGAACCTAGGTCTAGGGAAAAGACCTTAAGTAGAGACCTAGGGGTTGCCAAGGGTGGCACAGTAAATCATGAATAAACTTTTAGGGCATAAGTTAGAGACTGTAAATGTGTGAAAGACGAACACTTGTTTGGTCAGGGCAAGAGATTGGAAGGATCCTATATCTTTGGTTTCTATGTGGTATGGGATGCATAGGATTCAAGGATATAGAGGAATCTTGAACTCGGAGAATGACGAGCTATGTTTGGTTAATGATCGGTGGCTTTGAACGAACTTGTTTCCTTATGCTTGGCCAGTATGGGACAGTCAAGTATAGTGAGCCTTAGAAATTGAGACATTTGCAAAATTGTTTAGGTGCAGCTTTGTTCTGGATGAAAACCTAAGTAGAAGGGGTAGAGTGGTATGAGACACTTGAACCTGAAAACTTAGGTGGAAACTTGGAACCTTGTTGTGCTAGCTTGATTGTATGATTGTGTGATATGCATGTTTTATTGCTTATTTGTTTTGAAACCAAATCTTGTACCCAACGACATTAGAGGATTTTTAAAATCCTCAAAACAGAACTTAAAAGCATAAACTGAGAGGCCACAAAATAAATCGAGAACTTAGAAATGTAAATGTAGCGTCACATTAGCACGGAAGGAACAGAAACCTGATAAAACAGACACGACAGTTGACTAAAGAAAGGACAATCATTTTCTCAAGTCTGAAAAAAACATTTTATGTCTCGAAGGGGTTCAAACTTTAAACCCAAATAATTCGACATTTTCGAAAAAAAGGGAGATGGCCACTTTGATGATCATTTTATGACTAGCGAAGACTCACAAAGATGTATTGCACTATTTACTAGTAAGTGGTATTATTGGATTGATTCTTTGGGGGGGGAATTGTTCCTCATTTTAGATAATGAAATCATTCCAACCCACATAAATGCGACCTCTTTGAGATATACAGTTCCTACCGAAAAAATATTATGAAGTTGGACTAATATGGAAACCTTGGGAAATTTACTTTATTAATTACTCAACCCAACGTTGATGATCATGTGCCTGTAATACCCACAAATTCAGTAATGTAATACTTGGAATTCGAATTTTTTTTTTAAAAATTACTATTACTATTCAAATATACGGTTACTGTGCACAAATACGGTCACTATTTTGTCGACAGATAAAATAACTTTCAGCAGGGTTACTGTAGCTACAGTACACAGGTACTGTGGCTACAATAATAAACTATTCACAACTGCGCGGTTTCGTCTTTTTCTGCCAGAAAAATCTATATAAACCCCCCTCTCATTCTGAAAATTCATTCCAGCAAGAAAGAAAGAATTTCCTTGCTTACTCTCTTCTATTATCTTGTTCTTTAGTTGTTTTAGACAACAAATATAGTAGTACGAAGGGAAAAACCCCAATTTCTGCATAGCAATAGTAAAGATCTACTGTTGGGTGCCTCTTTTGAAGCAATTGGAGGGTGTTTCTGATCAACGCAGGTATAATCACTCTGCTCTAGTCTTTATTTAAGTTGTGAGATAATGCTGTTCATTTAAGTACACATACGTAGTTTAATGTTCATATATACGGTACTGTTCATATGGTACTGTTCATGGACATCGATTAAATTACATTTTCGAAACGTAGATCCCGAAGACTGTTGGTACAAGCCTCGAAACAAGTTCAGATAATATTGCAAGGATTCAGAGAAATACTACTGAGGTGGAAGTGATTACTCTACTCTCTAGTATTATTTAAATTTTAATGTTGAATATGTGATGTTTGCATTGTTTGAATATCTAAAGTTATGCATGGTTATTAATTTAATGATGTGTGAAAGATTTTACTTTATTTTTAATTTATTTATGACCGAGAGAGTATGCTCTGTAGTTGCGTCTTGTACGATCTTCTACATCAGAGTCATTGTTTTTATTTTATGAAAGATTGATTTATGATGTCATGCTGATGTAATGTTTAATTATTGATAAAATATTTATTTTATTATGTTCTGTTCACAAAAAGAAAATTAAATAAAGATTTTAACCACGTACCAGCACGGGGACGAATGTCTTCGTGTGTGTTCCATGCAGAATTAGAACTGGTTGTCATAATTGACACCTGAAAGAACTGGTTTCAGAAATGATCCTAGAGAAGGGTTTGAGTTTCAGAACTGATCTCTCTCCCAAGATCTGGAACACAGAGGTTAACCCCTTTCGGTGTAATTGACAACTGTTAATAAATAAATGTTTGAAACGCCTAACGGATGATAAGTGTTTGCATGTTCAGTGTTTGGTTTAAATAATGTAATGGATGTACTATGTATGATCCACTGGGCTCTTGAGCTCACCCAATCATTTTTTTCAGGTAATTATTGAAGACATTGCCTTAGTAGATCAATATAAATTAATGATAGTGTACAGGATAGTAGAAAATGACGTGTATTGTCAAAAGATATTTATGAAGCCCATAAAATTATTCCTAACTCTGATAATGAAGCAATGTTTTTATACTGAGATTATTGTATTTATATTTTATCCCTTGGATATGAATTGATGAAACTAACAGATAAATGATGAAAAGAAAAAGTAATATCCTCAATTCTCAGAGAGAAAGCAGGACTGACTGCATTCAGAAGAAATGGCGTCTCAAGCTACGAGACCACCACGCCACGTATGACGTATGTAAGAAAGATCGGGAGCTGGGGGTGTTACAAATGTGGTATCAGAGCCTAGGCTTTAGATGCCTTGGGCAAGAATTAGTAGAAATTAACTAGTCAAGTAAGAGTATTTATTTATTCAATTTAGGAGCCCTACCTCCTGTTTTGGAAACTGAAATGATTTTTTTAAAAAAAAATATATATTTTTTTTCAAAAAGAGATATACGTTTTCAATTGTTTTGTTTGGATATCGAGATTACGAGTTGAGCTGATAGTGGGTAAGCCTTGTCCCGAGTAAAACTAAACATTGAAAGGAAGATGGGTTATCCTGTTCTAGAAAACACGGTTGCTAAGTAGACTTCGGTCTTGCCGTCCGATCTGGAGGTTGTCCCACTAGCTCATACGAGTAGTTAAAGTTGAAGGACACACTTATTTTTTATATTAAAACCAAGAGGTGGTAATTAAGGGCTAGGAATTCACGAAGGTACAAAGGATATGCTGACTAGGATTTAAGAACCTAGGTCTAGGAAAGAGACCTTAGGTAGAAACTTGGGTGTTGCTAAGGGTGGCACAGTGGATCATAAATAAAAGCTTTTAGGGTATAAGCTAGAGACTAATAACGTGTGAAAACGAAACACTTGTGTGGTCAGGAGACGAGATTGGGAGGATCCTGTATCTTTGGTTTCTATGTGGTATGGGACGCATAGGATTCAGGGATATAGAGAAATCCTGAACTCGGAGAATGACGGGCCATGTATAGTGAGTGATCGGTGGCTTTGGACAAACTTGTTTTCCTATGCTTGGTCGGTATGAGACAGTCAAGTGTAGTAGAGCTTGGGAAGCTTTGGACATCGAGACACTTGCGAAATTGTTTGGGTGTAGCTTTGTTCTGGGTGAAACCTAAGTGGAAGGGATAGAGTGGTATGGGACACTTGAACCTGAAAGCTTAGGTGAAAGCTTGAAACCTTGTTGTGCTAGCTTGATTGTATGATTGTGTGATATACATGCTTTATTGCTTATTTGTTTTGAAACCAAATCTTGTACCCAACGACACTAGAGGATTCTGAAAATCCTCAAAATATAACTTAGAAGCATAAACTGATAGGCCACAAAATAAATCGAGAACTTAGAAACATAAATGTAGCGCCACATTAGCACGGAAGGAACGAAAACCTGATAAAATAATTGACTAAAAAAAGAACAATCATTTTCTCAAATCTGAAAAAACATTTTATGTCTCGAAGGGGTTCAAACTTTAAACCCAAGTAATTCAACACTTTTGAAAAAAAAGAAGAAAAAAGAAAAAAAAAATTATACATGGCCACCTTGATGATCATTTTATGACTAGTCAATACTCACAAAGATGTATTGCGCTATTTACCAGTAAGTAGTACAGTTGGACTGATCCTTTGGGGAAAAATGTTCTTCATTTTAGATAATGAAATCATTTTATTACTTCTAACCCACATAAATACGATCTCTTTGAGATATACAGTTCATACCAGAAAAATACAAAGTTGGACAAATCTGAAAACCTTAGGTAATTCATTTTATTTACTATTCCGGAAAGGTACGAAGTTGGACAATTCCGTCAACCCAACGTTGATGATCATGTGCCTCAGATTTCTCTGTCCAAGATCTTGATAAAATTGTATGATCCGGATTATTGTAGTTTATTTGCTATGATACCATTTAGAGCAACAAAAGCAATAATAAAAATAATAATAATACTGGGAGAAAAAAAAGAAATATTCGACTTCTCGATTTAATTTTTTTAGGGAGATTACATAGAAATCAAAATAAGAAAAAACAAACAAACAAACAAACAAACGGAGACAAGACCAAAGTTGATGCAATAACTTTGGTCTTTCTCTCTCAAAAAAAAAGTCAAAGGATAACTTCTTCTTCGTCTCCTTTTCCTTCTTCTTTTTCTTTTTCTTCTTCTTCTTCTTCTTCTTCTTCTTCTTCTTCTTCCGTAGAAAGGGTTGTTGTCACTGATAAGATGAATAGTCTCCAAGACCAAGATTTTGACTCACTAGAAAGAGATCTTCTATGCATCCACTTTCCAACCTTTGAGGACCAATGCTGAGATCAGTAACTGCTTCATCATAATATTAACATCGCATGATGATAATAAAGATGATAGCGACAACAATTGCTCACTAGCCCATAACATCCATGATCCAGCTCTCCCATAAACCCGGATGAAAGCCCTGCATTATTCAACATCAAATCTGATTCTAATAAAGACCCAATATTATTTGAAGCATTAAAATCAGATATAAGAACGTTGTCAGGGTGATCAGGCACGGTGGTAGTAGAAGGATCACAATCAATGGGATTTTAGTTTGAAGTGGAAGATGGCCTTAAGCAACTCTCAAAAGTCATGTTCTCCAAGTGCTCAGATCTTGAATCATTTGAGCAAAAGGAGTTATTGATGTCTTTGTTGGCATCGGCAGGAGATCCATTTGATGAAACATCACCACGTGTATCAAAAATAGATGGAATGGGTGACAACAAAGTACTAGTACTACTAACATTAGTAGTAGTAGTATTTGAAGTGTTGCTACTGACATCATTGCTAGGAGGTGAAAAAGGACAGAGACAAGTAGAGTTTTGACAGTAAAAGAAATTGGTTCTAGCCAGGGAGCCCCTCAGGGAGAGAGTAGTTTTGTCATAAGCAAGAGCACCATCAAGGTTAGTCTCAAAAGTTCCAAGCCAACGTTTTCCTTTAGTTATACAAAGCTCTGCGGCATATTTTCCTTTAGGCATCCTCCTTATACCAACAAACCTTCCTGGTTTCCTTCTACTGGATTCTATGAAGACCTTGTGATCACTAGAGCTACTAGGATGAGATGTAGTTAGTGTAGATTGGATTGGAGAAAGGTTCACTTGAGAAGACCCACCAGTTTCGTGAATTTCATAATTTTCTCTAAGTTCCTCTGAGCTTGAAGGAGGTAGAGGAGCTTTTGAACACATCGGGTCAGTGACTAGAACCTTCGATTCTGCTGAAGAAATAGGGGATGAGTCAAAAAGAATAGATCGAGAAGATAAATGATTCTTACCTTTAAGAAGCGATTCCGACTGGAATTGAGACACCTGAAACTTTCGCACGAGAAAACTCGCAAGTGGAAGATCATCATCTGAAGAATCTGAGTCGATTTTCACCGGTGGTGGATGAACAGATTTATGAGCCAATATTTTTAATCAGGACGGTTTTGACACCAACATGGTGGTAGAACGCACAGAAGGAGTGGAAGAATCACTAGACTCGGATGACAAGGAAACCATAACGGTGAAAAAAAAGGAAGAAGAACATTTTCACAAAGCAAGAAAAATGGACACACCAAAATGGTGAAAAGTGCGAATATCCATAATCATTAAGGGTTATTGTCAAAGGCACTGTTCTATCGACATAATTGTCGGCATTACAAACAAAGACTCTGTTTTAACGGCATAATTATCAGCGTTACGGTCAAAGACACTGTTTTATCGACATAATTGTCGGCGTTACAGACAAAGACACTATTTTAACGGTATAATTGTCAGCGTCATAGTCAAAGACACTGTTTTGACGGCATAATTATTAAGTGTTACCGACAAAGGCACTGTTTTATTGGCATAATTGTCATCGTTACAGACAAAGACACTGTTTTAACGGTATAATTGTCAGTGTCATAGTCAAAGACACTGTTTTGACGGCGTAATTATTAAGTGTTACCGACAAACGCACTGTTTTATCGGCGTAATTGTCGGCGTTACGGATAAAGACACTATTTTAGCGGCATAATTGTCAGCGTCACAGTCACAGACACTGTTTTGTCAGCGGCACTATTCCTGTTGATACTAGAATACCATGTTCATACTCCTATTCTGTAAAAATAATTCATTATAGACTACCACCAACTAGAGATGAAGAGTTTGAAGTTGAAATTCATTATAGAACTCACTCTACAACTATTTTTCAAACAACATTGATGTGGATAAGTATAAGTTTCGAGGACGAAATTTATTCTAAGGAGGGTAGGTTGTAATACACACAAATTTCAGTATTGTAATACTCGAAATTCAAAAAAAATTTCTAAAAATTACTGTTACTATTCAAATATATGGTTACTGTGTACAAATACAGTCACTATTTTGTCGGCAGATAAAATAACTTTCGGCGAGTTACTGTAGCTACAGTAAAAGGTATTGTAGCTATAGTAACAAACTATTCACAACTGTGTAGTTTCGTCTTTTTCTGCCAGAAAAATCTATATAAACCCCCCTCCCCTCATTCTGAAAATTTATTTCAGCAAGAAAGAAAAAAATTTCTTGCTTACTCTCTTCTCTTCTTTTGTTCTTTAGCTGTTTTAGATAGCAAATATAGTAGTAGGAAGGGGAAAACCCTAGTTTCTGCATAACAGTAGTAAAGATCTACTGTTGGGTGCCTCTTTTGAAGCAATTGGAGGGTGTTTCTGATCAAAACAGGTATAATCACTCTGCTCTAGTCTTTATTTAAGTTGAGAGATATTGTTGTTCATTTAAGTACACATACGTAGTTTACTGTTCATATATACGGTATTGTTCATGGACATCGATTAAATTACATTTTCAAAACGTAGATCCCGAAGACTGTCGGTCCAAGCCTCGAAACAAGTTGAGATAATACTACAAGGATTCAAAGAAATACTACTGAGGTGGAAGTGATTACTCTACTCACTAGTATTATTTGAATTTTAATGTTGAATATGTGATGTTTGCATTGTTTGAATATCTAGAGTTGTGCATGGTTATTGATTTAATGATGTGTGAAATATTTTCCTTTATTTTAAATTTATTTATGATCGAGAGAGTATGCTATGTAGTTGCATCTTGTACGATCTTCTACATCAGAGTCATTGTTTTTATTTTATGAAAAGATTGATTTATGATGTCATGCTGTGTAATGTTTAATTATTGATAAAATATTTATTTTATTATGCTTTGTTCATAAAAAGAAGATTAAATAAAGATTTTAACCACGTACCGGCATGGGGATGAATGTCTTTGTGTGTGTTCCATGCAGAATTAGAACTGGTTGTCATAATTGACACTTGAAAGAACTGGTTTCAAAAATGATCCCAGAGAAGAGTTTGAGTTTTAGAACTGATCTCTCTCTCAAGATCTGGAACACAGAGGTTAACTCCTTTCGGTCTAATTGACAACTGTTAATAAATAAATGTTTGAAACCCCTAATGGATGATAAGTGTTTGCATGTTCAGTTTTTGGTTTAAATAATGCTATGAATGTACTATGTATGATCCATTGGGCTCTTAAGCTCACCCAATCATTTTTTTTTAGGTAATTATTGAAGACATCGCCTCAGCAGATCAATGTAAATTAATGATAGTGTACATGATAGTAGAAAATGAAGTGTATTGTAGGGCATGTGACCCACTATATTTGATCATGTCAGACGTTGATAATATTTGTATTGTCAAAAGATGTTTATGAAGCCCACAAAATTATTCCTAACTCTGATAATGAAGCAATGTTTTTATACTGAGATTATTGTATTTATATTTTATCCCTTGGATATGAACTAATGAAACTAACAGATAAATGATAAAAAGAAAAAGTAATATCCTTAGTTCTCAGATAGAAAGCAGGATTGACTGCAGTCAGAAGAAATGACGTCTCAAGCTACGAGACCACCATGTCGCTTATGACGTATGTAAGAAAGATCAGGAGCTGGGGGTGTTACAGTGCCTCAGATTGCCCTGCCCAAGATCTTGATGGGATTGAATAGTCTAGGTTATTGTAGTTTAATTACTGTGTTTTATCCTCATTTCTAGCAATAAAAGCGATAATAATAATAATAATAATAGTACTGGAAAAAAAACATTCGACCCCTCGTGTTGATATTTTTTTTTTGAGGTAGGATTAACTTTGAACCTTCTATTCCTCATAACTCTTGATTGGAATACTCACGAAGAACATCTGCCCCCGTGTCGATACATGGTTAAGATCTTTATTTAATATTATATTAAATGTAAGAGCATAACAAATAATTATTTAAACATAATTTAAACATTCCAACGGTATAACATTACACCATCGATCAACATTTAAAATAAAATAGGAAGGATGACATGTCGTACAAGACACAACTACAGAGCATACTCTCTTACTCATGAACAATATAATAATTTAAGTGCATAGATTAAGAAGATATATAAAAAAAATCAAACTTACTAAATAAGCAAACCTTATTTGAATCAAAATAATAAATTAAAAAGTAAAAATCATTTCACTTCGAGATCGCTTCCTGAATTTCTTTTAAATCTTTTTGTTCAAATCATTGTAGTATTTTATTGCTACTACATTGCAGGCTGTTTAGAGCAACTAAAAAAAAAAGAAAAAGGGACCAGAGGTGCCAAGGAGGAGGCAGAGAGAGAGAACAAGAGAGATTTTATTAGCTCTTATTTTGGGATAAAAAATAATGAGAATGAGAGAGAGTTTATATAGTCTCTTGGGGTTAAATTCATCATTTTTATATTTTTTGTATAATTTTTTATTTTTCTCAATTTTTACGCCTAAAGTATTAATTTAGGGGTTTTCTAAGATTTTCTATGTTTTTTTTACGATTTTTTTGATATTTTTCGGCTTATTTTCGCGTTTTTTCCTTTTCTTTTTTTTTTCTTTGCAATCTTGTAAAATTTGAAAGAATGAATAGCTAACTTTAGCATCTAAGGTGTAGTAGATGTACTATTATGAACCTATTAATTGAAGATTATCTTTAATAGTATATATAACTTTTGTGCGTACAATATATAATATATGACAATTATATATATATATATGTAACGTATTAATCATGTATGTATGTATATATGTATACCATATAGTTGTCATGTATATCATATAGTATATATATATATATATAGTTATGGTTATATATCATATAGTGTCACAAATAGTCATACACACACACACACACACACACACACACACACATATATATACACTATATGATGTACATGATAACTATATGGTATACATATATATGTAACGTATTAATCATGTATGTACATATTTTTTTACTTAATAATTTAAATAAGTTTACACACACACACACACACACACACACACACACACACACACACACACACATATATATATATTTACATGTCATTAAACGATTATATTTAACACATACACATACTTATAAATACACCACACGTATTTATATTTATTTTTGTTTGCTTTAATGTTGTATTAAAATATATTTCATTTTTCGTACTTTATTTTATATCTTATAATATATATAATTTATGTAAAAAAAAATATTAATAATTTATCAAAGTTGAATTATTTTATTTTCTTGAATTTCATACAACATTGTTAGTTATTACATTGTACCCTCCTTAAAAGAATTCCGTCATCGGAATTTACATAGTTTAGTTGATATTATTTCGTCATGTATCCTTAGTAAAGAGATCTAGATTTGATTAACTTCTGAGAAATCTGGGTCGGTTCTCTCACGAATGTCTTGAAAATCTTCTACCATTTTAGGAACTACATAGTTATGGTACATGGCTATCTCCTTTCGTGTTTCTTAGGTTTAGTTACCTATTGCAATTGGTGAAGACTTTGTCTAACCACTTGGTTCGTCGGATCCCTTATGTTTTGCTAGGGTATCTTATAGTCTAGGAGTATGTGTAATGATTCTTAAGTGTCATCTTGAGTATATCTGACTCTCAGATTTCTACCTGGTGATAGCTTGTTCTAAGATCTTTCCTCATGAAGTGAATAGCTTCTTTCGATTAATCAAATAAGTCATCTGTACTAGGTGGAGGATACTTTTCCTTAAACGTTGTTTGATTTAGTTTCCCATATGAAGGGATAGCTATAGAGTCAGTTCTAAGATCAACTTTGAACCTAAATTCTATTGGTAAGTAATTTAGAACACACATTTTGCAATACCATAAACTTTCTCAAAATTGTTATTTTATTCAATCATTTCGTCAAAATTTGGGTGTTACAACCAACTATCCTAGTTAAAATAAGTTTCAACCTAATAGCTTTTTTGAGTTACTACTACTATTCCTACTGAAGGTCTTATTCTTTAGGGATGTCAGCAACCGCGAACACTCTTCCTTGGTTCTGCTTACGACCCTAGTTCTAATTTTTGCCTTTGGTTGTTGTTATGTTGGGGTGGTTGCTGTTGATGACACATATTCTGTCCTCCTCCCTGGTTGTGTTGTTGCCATTGGGGGGCCTGAGTTTTGGCGAGACAAAACTTTGCCAGATGCCCTGGCTGGTTACAATAAAAAACACAGCCCTTCCTGTCTCGCTTGTTCTTTTCGTTCATCCTTGTTAAGTGTAGCTTGTTGCAAGGCCTAGAGTGCCCTATTTCCACCATTCAGTTGATTGGTGTTTTGTCTCTTCTAGGGTCCTTGGTGGTCGTTGCCATACTCTAGCCTCTTATTCCTACTTCTTAATTTTTGCTCGAATTTAAGTTCTTGTTTTAGGGTCAATGCCCTAGTCTACAACTTCTTTATGGGTTTTTGGGCATGCTGTCTTTATCAACTTATGGAGCTCAACATTGAGACTCCGAGTGAAGCGATTGACTTTCATCTTCTTCTCTCTAATCAACTAAAGTGAAAACTTGGCCAGTTCATTATACTCGGTCACCGTCATTTCTCTCTGTTTTAGCTGAACAAAGTCCTCTTGCATCTTTGTCAGTGTTGCTTCGAGAAAAAATTTCTCATAAAATATCTCACTGAACTCTTTCCAGTTTATTCTGCTAACATTGATGTTCGGGTCTTCCTTTACCATCTGCCACCAACTTCTAACTTGTCCCTGAATTGATGGGTAGCCAACGCCACCCTACTAGGACTCGTTACTCTCAATACATCCAGGTGTTCTTCTAACTCCTGGTACCAATGGTCTATTAAGCTATCAACAATACCATTAAATTGTGATGGTTGAAGTTTCTTCAATTCTAGCAGCATCTTTCTATGCTCACTATCTTCCAAATTCTCATATATTTCTTGACGAGCCGTAACCTCAGGCACTGGTACTGGCATTGGTTTTTGCACCGTGATAGGTTCTTGGACCTGCGGTTGCAATATCAATTGAGGCGTTATCTGGGGTAGGGCCCTCATGATTTGTTCCATGACCGTCCTTGTGACCTCCATTATCATATTTTCCATTTGGTTCTCAACTACATACCTCTTGCCCTCGATAATCAGTCTCGTCAGATGTTGTAGCCCTAGTAGTGTATCTTCTAGGTCTAGCCATTTATCTACCAATCAAGTTGTTTTAGTACTTGTTCTCATGGTTTTTCCTTGTTGTACTATCATAACTCTAGATTCAAGTTTCTAGGTTTTCGATTTGTCTAGTGGCCTAATAGTTTATTCTTCTAAGTTTTTTTTGTTTTTGGGTATAGGATTTGGTCTCATACATGCATATTCAACAGTAAGATCATCATACATTCAATCATTCAATAATGCAAGTTCATGTTTAACATAACAAAATTCTAGGCTTTCGCCTATGCCTCGAGGTTTGAGTGTCCCATACCACCCTTGCCCATCGACGTAGACTTTCATTCATAAGTTTCACTAAACCCAATCAATTTCAGAAATGTTTCGATTTCTAAGGCTTCCCAAGCTCCAATATACTTGATTGTTCCATACCAGCGAAGCATAGGGAAACAAGTTCGTCCAAAGCTACTGATCATTCACAAACATGGTTCATCATTCTCCAAGTCCAGGATTCTTCCATACCCCTGAATTCCAATGCGTCCCATACCACATAGAAACTAGTGATACAAGATCTTCTCAATCTCATGCCTTGGCCGCACAAGTGTTTTATTTCCATACGTTTTCAGTCTCCAGCCTATATCCTAATGTTTTATTCATAATTCACTGTGCCACCCAAGTTTCTGTCTAAGGTCCCTCTCCAAGACCTAGTGTTTAAGTCCTAGTTGAGAAGTTCTTCTGTCGAACCGTCAACTGTCATCTACTCGTGATGCCACATTTGGCATTTCCTTTGAACTATAGTAAGTTCCTCGTCCTTAATTACCACCTCTTAGTTTTCTTTTGTAAGAAAATAAGTGTGTTCTTCAACTTCGACTTCTTATATGAGCTGGTAGGACAACCTCCAAATCGGACGATGATACCGAAATCTACTTAGTAAATGTGCTTTCTAGAACGGGATAACCCGTCTCCCTTTCAATGTTTAACTTTATTTGGGATAAAACTTACCCACTATCAGCTCAACTCGTAATCTTTGTATCTAAACAAAATAGTTGAAAACATATATTCCTTGTTTGAAAAACAATTTTTCAAAACAATTTAATTTTCAAAACAGGAGGTAGGGCTTTCTAAATTGATTCAAATTAAAGGTCTTACCTAACCAGTCAATTCTTTTTAATCCTTGCCTAAGGCATCTAGAGCCTAGGTCTGATACCATCTTTATAACAACCTACCTCCTGTGCCTGTACCCATATAATCCGACGGGATATTTTTTTTCCTCAATATCTTTGGGCCGCCCAGGAGGCGGAT
This sequence comes from Tinospora cordifolia, assembly GCA_030144865.1. Taxonomy (NCBI): domain Eukaryota; kingdom Viridiplantae; phylum Streptophyta; class Magnoliopsida; order Ranunculales; family Menispermaceae; genus Tinospora; species Tinospora cordifolia. The sequence goes on from JAJIYU010005039.1 coordinate 14,058, forward strand.
TTGTGTTACGTTATCCTTTTTCCTTTCTAAATCTCATATCCATAAGATATCCTGTGCATATTAATCTATGTACAAATAATTTCTAAAATCATTGATGCCATGAAATAAAATAAATCCTTTATTATTTAATAAAAAATTTCAAGCGTAATAATTCAACTTTCGTTACAATAAAATAAATAAATAAATTTGGGCCCACATGCCCTACAATGAATTTAAATAAAAACTCCTACACATTAAATGACTCCTATATAACCTTGATAATTAAATTCTTGAAATGTTAAAAATAAGGGGTAAGCTATAAAGCTCAGTGAATCATCCCAAATATTTAATTCATTATTTCGATAAAATAAAAACATGCATAACAAACACTTACAAGGAATTAAATAATTTAAACAATTTATTGTTTTGGTTGTCATTAAAGACCAAAAGGATACCCCCAGTATTTCCAATCCCTAGGGAAAGAGCTACTATACTGAACTAAGACCGACAGAGTTGGGGTAGGATCAACTTCGAACCTTCTATTCCTCACAACCCTTGATTGGAATACTCACAAGGAACATCCGCCCCCGTGTTGGTACATGGTTAAGATCTTTATTTAATCTTATATTAAATGTAAGAGCATAACAAATAATTATTTAAACATAATTTAAACATTCCAACGGTATAACATTACACCACAGATCAACATTTAAAATAAAACAAGAAGGATGACTTTTGATTTCTGATGTAGAAGATCGTAGAAGAAGCAACTTCAGAGCATACTTTTTCAGTCATGGACAATATAATAATTTAAGTGCATAGATTAAGAAGGTATGCGAAAAAACTAAACTTACTACACAAGCAAACCTTATTTGAATCAAAATAATAAATTAAAATGTGAAAATTATTTCACCTCAAGATCATTTCCTGAATTCCTTTTAGATCTTTTTGCCAAGATCTGTGTAGCACTTCGTTGCTATTACATCGCAGGTTGTTTAGAATAGCTCAAGAAAAAGAAAAAAAGACTAGAGGTGTCATAGAGGAGGCATAGAGAAAGCAAGATGGATCTTATCAGCTCTTACTTTAGAACGAAGAATAATGAGAATGAGAGGGGGTTTATATAGTCTCTTAGGATTAGATTCATCATTTTTTTTACATATTTTATAAAGAAATTTTCTATTTTTTTCATTTTTTGCGCCTCCTTTGATTAAAGAGTTTTCAAAGTATTATTTTAGGGGTTTTCTAAGATTTTTTAGGTTTTTTTGCGTTTTTCCCTTTTCTTTTTTTCTTTGTTTTGCGCATGGCGAGCGCATGCGCATGCATGCAATTTTCTAACTTTTGTCTATACATGTATATATATAATACACGTCTTATGTTTATACAACATTTGTGATATTTGGTATATATATCATTATAGTACTATATATACTATATAATAGTATATATAACTTTTGTGATGCTATATCTATATATGACTATATGTGATATTATATGATATATAACTGTAACTATATATATATATACTATATGATATATATGATAACTATATGGTATACATATATATGTAACATATTAATCATGTATGTAGACATTTTTTTAACTTAATAACTTAAATAAGTTTACATATATATTTTCACACATATAAATATTTACACATTATTAAACGCTTATATTTAATATATACACATACTTATAAATACACCACATGTATTTATATTTATTATTGTTTGCTTTAATGTTGCATTAAAATATATTTTATTTTTCTTACTTTATTTTATACCTTAGAATATACATAATTTCTGTAACAAAATATTAATAATTCCTTAAAGTTAGATTATTTTATTTTTTTTGAATTTGGTACAAAATTATAGGGTATTACAATCATAGATCATTATAAACCATTATAGACTATTATAGACTACTATAGACTATTATAGACCATAATATGTTAGTCTTTCTTTAGATTAAGTAAGTTGGTCTATGACCTTTTGTAATGGTCTATGATGGTTTCAAGTTGTCTATAATAGTCTATGAGGATTTATATTCATTTATAGTTATCTACTGGAGTTTATGATGTCGGTAATTGTCTATGTACTTTCATAACCCAAAAAAAGACTAATACATTATGGTCTATGATGATTAGTCCATGGTGGTTTATAATGGTCTATGATTACCTAGCCCCCCTCGGGACCCTGAGAAGTCGTTAAACATTGGGGTCTTACACGAAGATGTGTGCCCATCCGGTGGGAGAAGCCGTACGCGCGAGTAGTTGTCCGCCCGAGGACCGGAGCGCCACTATATTTCAACTGCCCTCTGTCTCTTTCTTTATTTCAAATTTGTCTTTCCAGTTCATTTTTTAAGTAATGATGAAATCAATTCAAATAACTAGTGATCCTTTGAAATGAGAGTTCATAGGTAAAAGAGATTGATTAGTAAAATTTTAAAAAAGAACATGGGGTTTAAATGCTCAAGTCTAAAATAATTTATGTGCGCAGAAATATGTCAAAAAAATTAAAGTATAGGTAAAATGACAAGCTTTGAATTCAACATTTAAATAACCCCAAGATTTCTGAAATAAACTTAAAACATTTAATCATGTATAAAATGACCACCCCAAAAGAAAGGCGCACAAGCTCAGTTTAAATTAAATACAAAAAAATATTATATACAAAAGACTTTTAACAACCTCCTTAGTGATGTTTCAACAAAATAATCGGAGTCGTCCAAAGATGGTTAATTCGGACCATGTCAACTATCACCTAAAAAAGAAAGTGGGGTGAGCTCGAAAGCCCAGTGGATTGTACAGAACATCATTAGGGTTTAAACACTTCAATTGTCATTCCGTCGGAACACAGATCGAAAGAGCTCTGCTCTCAGTGTCTTTGTGTGGTCTAGGAGCGAATCTGAGGGAAATGCCCAAGGGCCGGTTACCTTTCAGGACCATGATCTAAGAAGAGAGGTCCACAGTGACTCTCCATCCGAAGACACAATCAGCTGAGGCAGTTAGCTCGGGTAGAGACCCCCATGATGACACCCAAAGGCCGATCATTGCCCTGGTACGTGGAGTTTTAAATTCTTAATTTAATCTTCTTTAGTTTCACATTTCATCTCAAACTATGTATAAAAATCATTCATCATAAACATTAATTTGTCGTACATGTAAATTAGATACATAAAGCAATTGTGTGATTTAACTATAACTAACATCCTTTTTGTCATTTAGGCATGTGATCATTAGAGATATAAAACAATTAGCATGTAATCTCAACACTCAATCAATCATCCCAGTCAATAGTCACACAAGAACAATCCTAGCATGTTCCTAAGCACTCATTTAAATAGACAAACATCAGGTTTGGCATTTAAAAGTCCAAATAATAGTAGAGAGTACTGTAATTATGTCCACCTTGTATTTCCTTCCCTTGTGCCTTTCCTCCTCGTTGCACCTGTTTTAGATCTTTAATTTATAAGATCTTAATACTAAGATAATGTGAGTCTAAAGCATTCAAAACATGTTCAAAATCATAGATTCATGTTCGTTACATAGGTATTTCACGATGCACATAAGGCCGAAACAAAAAACTGGGTGCACGACTGTTGCTAAACCTGCAAGTGTACAGGTTCGCTTGAGTATAAGCTGGTGAGATCAGATATCATCATCAGGGAAAAGGGTTTGATTAGTGATCTCAAATCTCAATTTACTACTGATTTGCATTTTATCAAGACTTTAACTAATGTGATTGGATTAAAATTTGAACTAAAAGCTTTTCTAAACAGAAGCAATAATTCTGTACTTAGAAGTCTATTCAAAATGGTGTCTAGGATAGTGAATGCCACTGCATAATCTGTGATTCTTAGTTTTGGTCATGAATTGTCTACACTATGAATTTTTGCATCTGTAATTGAACCCCTCTCCCGAGGTACTTCAATATTAACTAGATCTGCTTTATAAAGTCATCTTCTGAGGTGTTTACTCAACAACCTAAGTTGTGTGTCCAAGAGTCCCTGTGCAACCCCCTAAATCAGTCAATAACCTCCCGATTCATCAACTATTCTAAGTCTAAACTGTGATAACCACCCTTTAGACCTCTCTCTCGAGTTAGTCTAAAGTGTTGAGTTCATCATATCTATGGCCAGTAAACACAAAGCATTAAGTCTACACAATATGGAATAGAGTCTCTAATTCAATAACCACAGCTAGATATCACAAATCATGCATTGAACATCACATACTAGACAAAGAAAAACTTATTAGCTTGACATGAATTTAATAGAAAACATTAAACTATAATCAAAGAAGTAAATCATACTCAAGTTTTAAGAATAATCTTCAATTCGTAATTGGAATATAAGTTTTTGCTCTGCACAACCGTCACAAGTGATTTCTTTCCGAATTAGGTCCTTTTGGCTCTAATAACCTCTCCTTGTATATAGTCTTGCACTAAAAAACCCTAAAAAAATATGAAAATCTAGATAATCACTTGAGTGACCACGGTCAGTGATGTCCTTCGATAAAAACTGAAATCCTCTCATTCTGTCCACCGCGGTTCGTGCTTTTTCCACACAAATCACACTGGTTATCGCAGTTACTGGATTACCGACCATAGTAACCAGTGGGCTTTCTCCATGTAAAGTTCTTCTTCGGCTACCACAATCTTCAATTTTTTGACCGCGGTCTTTTGGTACTTCTTAATGATTTCTTTTCCTTTTTACCTTCATATGATGTATTCTTCCTTTGTGCTTCGACCTATAGCTTGTAATACACTTACTTTCCTTTCCCAGACATCATTTCATCATAAAAGAGTTTCAAAACTTTAAAAACAAAGCTTATAAAGAATTTAAACAATGTAAATCCCTAAACTATATGCTAATGCTAATAATTATGCAATTCTTCAACTAATTCTCCTTTTATTTCTTATAAAATGCAATAATTCACCTAGACTAATGTTAGTCTGCTACGCAACTAACAATGACACGATACTGTGGTAATGCCAGAATTGATGACACATGTTACTATGGTAACTAGTGCATAAACTGGTTTTCCAGTTTGTTACCCTGGTCAATTACTGCGGTAACCAGTAGGGTTGTGCGTGTTCTGTGTGTTTACTGCGCAGCTATCGCGGTAACTGCGGGATTTCTAGAAATTCAATGCCTTTATGTGCATTGTCCCGTTCATTATTTTTCCAAGTGTTTAACCCTCAAATACCCACACATTTAGATTAAAACCCACATCAAACTAAAGGAAATCTTTATACCTTGGAGATCTACGCTTTTCCTCTTCGTTTCTCACCAATGTGAGGTCTTGTAACCCTCAAATCACTTGTGCTTCAAAGAAAAACGTGTTTATACTTAGCAAATGATATGCAATGCTAAGAAACCAAGATTTCAAGTGGGGTTTCATGATTTACCTTTGCTCGAATAGCTTCAAACTGTGTCTTAACTCAGATCTGCCCTTGTTGATGTTGTTTTTTGCGAATCTAAGCTTGAGAATGAGTGGAGAAGGGTTTGAGAGAACTTAAATCCGCTAAGAACTAAAAAAATGTTAAGAAATGAGATTGAAAGGCTAGGTTAGGGTTTATAAGAGAAAACACCAAGTTGCGGCGCATGAAACCAAAATCTAGGGTTTTTGCACAAACATTGCGTATTTATAGAAAATCACGTATTACTGCGGTCAAAAAAGGATTACTGCAGTAATCAGGAATTACCGCAGTCACCTATCGCGATAACTAGGACGATACCATCCGTTTGCTCATTTTTTGGGTTTGTCCGACATTACCGTAGTAACCAATGTCATTATTACGATAACCAGTGAAATAACGATTTTTGCGTCTTCTCTTTGCCCTTTCTCGTGCTTTCCAAATTTATATCATTTTTATGTTTATTCTAGGTTTATTTGGACTTATTCTACATGGTTTTGAGTATTTTTATTATTTTCTTATTTATTTGATTTATCTTTTTATTTTAACTATTCACTAGTGAGTTGAGGTCTTATAGACGTTTTGGGGGTATTACATGGTCTATGATGGTCTATGATTGTGTATTGATATTTGTAGTAGAAAATGAACTTACTCAAACTCTTAAAAGATTACTATAGACGATCATAGACCATCATAGGCTATCATAGACTACTAAAGACCATTATAGACCATAATATGTTAGTTTTTCTTTGGCTTAAGTAAGTTATTATAACATTTTATAATGATTTATGATAGTCTCTAGTTGTCTATAATGACCTATGAAGGTTTATAGTCATTTATAATTTTTTATAGTAGTTTATGATAAATGTAATTGTTTATGAACTTACTTAACCCAACGAAAGACTAATACATTATGGTTTATGATGGTCTGTAGTGGTTTCTGATAGTCTATGGTGATCTATAATGGTGTGTGATGGTTTATAATTGTATATTAATTTTTATAGTTGCATGAATTTTTTGCTTGATGGATTTGTTGTGAAGAGCACACAACCTACCTTTAAATTTGAGGGATCCATTTGTACACATCTACAAATCTAGATTGATTTTCTCTTATGTCTTGGTTTTGATTTCCCTTAGTTTTCTGTTAGAGTCTTAGCCTCTCTGATATATCTGTCTAGGTTAGAGTCACATAGCAAGGTGCATAAATATGCCTATTGCTCCTTAGGTTAAGTCTAGCAAAGTTCAGCTTTTGTGTTTCGTATAACCCTTTCAATTTTGGTTTGAGAATAAGTTATTCATTTTTCAAGATTCATCCAAAACAAATCACAATTTATCAGTTTTTCTTTGTACACACCATGTTCCCACAAAAACATATGTTGGTCAACAAGTTTTCATCAACCTGTCCTCATCTATATTTATAATATTATAACAAGATAACCACTTCATTTTAAGCATGACACAAAATCTTAATTACACAATGAATCATTTCAATGCACACCCTTGTTATGCATTTCCCATTGCTATTAGTATCTGGTTCATCACAACTCATTAACCATCTAAAATCCATTTTAGATGAGTTGTTTACCTTAAGAAAAAGTACCCAATCAATTGAAATTTTCCTTCCAATAATCGTTCTCCTATGGCCTTAGTTCCCAACTATGTGATTCTACACTCTAACTCCTTCAATTTGCCATCAAAATCTTGTGCATTGGAGCCTTATCTTGCGGCCATGGAGGTTACAACGATGAAAGTGAGTTGCAAATTTTTAGAGAATAAAGGAAGAAGAAGATGTGTATGGAAGAAAAATGAGATTTATTTGATTTTGCATTGCTGCCTTGCTTATTTCATGTCACCTTTCTCTTCACTCTTCATGAATGTAACATCCTGATCCCTGGATTCGGAGAAGCCGCAAAACATCATGGACCTTGCACGGAGATGAACACCTACTCGGGAAGAGAAGCCGTACGCGTGGGTCTTTGTTCGCCAAGAATCGGAGCGCTACTTAATTTATTTTTTCTATGTCTCTTTCATTCTTTCAAAAACATTTTCTCAAATATTAAACTTCGGTCTCTTAGACATGGCAAATAGTGATATGTGAAAATAAGTCAAATAGTGATTTGATTATTGAAACATCATTTTGAATGAATATGTGATTTTTTGGGAATAATTTTTTTGTACATAATTAAAATTCCAATGTAACGTGTAAGGCGTCAAAACCCAAGATTCAAAACAATTTAAAGATCATAGAAATAAGCCCAACACATTTAAATTACAAATAAATTAGCTGAAAAGGAAATCTATATTTCATTTACAAAAGTACAACCCAAATGGCGACATTTTAGGTCATTTATAAATAGTCACAAAGTAGTATAAAAAGTTAAGTGTGCAATTCAAATTTAATGAACAAAAAAAATCTCATAACCTTGAAATGAATTTTTAATGAACATAAACATGCAACTTAAAAAGCTTAAATCCAAAACATGTGATGTATAAGATTTTACAAGCCATTTCCAAAATAAGGGACACATGCTCAGTTCGAATATAAATACAGAAAAGATAAAACATTTAATAACTTCTCCATTGAGGTTTCAACAAAATAAACAGGCCTTCGTAGTGTAGGTTGATTCATGCAACGTCATGTGTCACTTGAAAAAGAAAATAAGGTGAGCTCGAAAACCCAGTGGATCATCCCTAAACATCTTTAGCATTATTCAGACCAAAATACAAAACATACAAACACTTTCATTACATTAGAGTATTTCAAACACTTTATTGGTTATTCTGTCGTAACGTAAGACCGAAAGAGATTTGCTCTCGGTGTCCCCCTGTGGTCCGGGAGCGACTCTGGGGTAATGCCATGCGGCATATTACCTTTCAAACCCACATTTAAGGAGGGAGGTAACACTATGCGGCCTATTACCTTTCCATTCCAAGAACAATTAGTTGTTGCATGCAGCTCGGGTGGGAACACCAAGATGATGCTATACAGTCCAACTCATTCATCACAATTAATATTTCAAGATGTTTGTAAATCACTACGCTAAATATTCATGTAATCTAAACATGGCACAAAATTAAAAAAAAAAAAACATTTCATGTTATCTGTAACACCTCAACCCCCGCATTCTTTGATTTTGAGCGTTGGACTTAACCACAATTCCTTTTGACGGTAGACTTAACCAATTGGCGGGTTGGGTCATGTTACTTTACAAGTGACACACACTTGTCTTTCTATTTTTCAATACCTCATGCCTTAGAATAAATTTAATAGTACAAATTCACATTTAAAAAAAATCAAGACAATTAAAGATAAAAAAAAATTCAACTTCTTTATTAATAAAAGAAAGTACCTAACTTTGTAAGGTAAACTAATACGTTATTGATCAAAGAGACTCATAATCTCAAAATAAAAATTCTAAGTTTCAGCGGAAGTCTTAATCAAAATTGGGCAACATGTCCTTACATTAAAAGGAAACTTTCAGGATAATGAAAGCTTATTAAAACAAAAACTATTTAATTTTCGTAGCCTTTATAATTTAATTTCCTGAAAAATAAGAGAGGAAGGGGTGAACACATAGCTCAATGGATCTTAATCGAACAACCATTTTTCAACTCAAAACAATAGCACATCCATAATTCAAACACTTGCATACATTAGGTGTTTCAAACAACCAATTGTTTAAAGTTGTAATTTAGACCAAAAGAGTTT
>JAJIYU010005040.1:0-23045 GCA_030144865.1 Tinospora cordifolia
ACTAGCGCCTTGCAAAGAAGAAGAATAAAAGATAATATTTTAGTAAATATTTGTTAAAATATGGTATTTTAGAAAGTTTTGACATTTCAACAAATATTATTAAAATTATTTTTAAAAAACTATCATTTTCTGTAATTTCCTCACGTGTAAACTGAGGCCGAGAGAACTTGATACCAAAGCAGATAAATCAACATATGTAAAGGAAACCAATTTCACTAATAATATTGTCTAACTCTTAATAATAATAATATTAATAATAAATTTGATGGGATTTGCAGGCCTATTAATATTTTTGCATCAAATTCTAGCAAGATTATCATATAAAATATAAATCATTGTAATTAGGACAAAATTGTTTTTTAGGAAACATTCAACCTAGTCCAAAGATGATTGGGAAGTGCTAATATTAGTATTTGTATTTTCTTTCAGATTATTTCAAAGTTTGAATTATGAAACTTGCCCAGAAGTAGCTACTCTTATAAAAGTACTCAATGGCTCATTGATCAAGCTCTTGCATACATTGCATACATGTCTGTGGGCTTTATGCGCATCTATAATCCATCTGGGCCTCTTTACTTGGGCTAATTTGCCTGAGCACTTATGGCCCAACATTAAAAACGGGCTGCGTTGTGCTCCTGAGAAGTGCTGACGGAGAAGGAAACGCAGTGCGGCGCTCCTTTTTGAAGCGAAGTGCGAAGCGCACAAAGATTTCAGATTTGCGAGGAAGAGGAGGAGGCTGAGAAATCAGCAAATGGAGGTCGAGTTGAAGGATATGTTGAACGATCTTGAAGCTCTCAAACACGCATTACCAGATCGAACTCATCAAGATTCGATCGCCAAGGTAAGCTCTTTTTTTTTTTTTTCCACACTTCGTTTTTCATCTCTGATTCTGTTCATAGCATCACTATCTGTGTTTTTCTTTTTACGATCTGGATGCTAAGGAAACGCAGGATTTAGGAGTTATTCTAAAATTCTGGACTTCCTTTCATCTAATGCATTGATCTTTGACAATTTGAAGCGATAGTCTAACATAAATTCATAGAAAGCAGCAAATTGGGTTTATTTGATGTATATGTGAATTAGTGTGTTTCAACGCTTCAAAATTTGACTTTGCCATAAGTGCAAATGGTGTTTCTGATCTTTCTGAGTGTTACAGCTGCAACAGCGCGCCGAACGTCTGATAACTATAGCGAAATCTCCACAAAATAGGCGTTCCAAAGTGAAGGTAATGCACTTTAATTGAACCTTTGGACTTATGTTTTTCCTGGTGTTACTGCACCTTATCTATAATTTTAATTGACGTCTGTGTGGGCAGGATATGAGTGCCGAGGTGGTGGACAGCAATCCATACAGTAGGCTCATGGCGCTTCAGAGGATGGGTATCGTAGAAAATTATGAGAGAATTCGGCAGTTTTCTGTTGCCATTGTTGTGTGTATTCATCTTTCTTTCTCTTATATTTTCCTTTTTTTTTATCCAAAAAAAAAATCTGGTTTTTAAAGAGGAATAACTTCAAAGGAGGCTTTTTTTTTTTTTTTTTCTTTTCTAAACAGGGAATTGGTGGTGTAGGCAGTGTTGCAGCTGAAATGCTAACAAGGTGTGGCATAGGTCGCCTTTTGTTGTATGATTATGACTCAGTAGAATTAGCTAATATGAACAGGCTGTTTTTTCGTCCAGAGCAGGCAAGGCTTCTTATGCTTTATGTTGTTCTTTAACTTAAAAATATTGTAGAGTCCTCCTTTTAGTGTGATTGTGTCGTGCTATTTTGGAAAGAAATAATGGTGTATTTTATGAAGGCAAATGCCTCATGCTCATCTTGCTCCTATTTTGCATTTTCTTTATAAGGCTGTGGATACAATTGTCAATCTTTAAACATCATAAAATTCACAAATATCATATGGTTTTGGATGCTACCTTGGTCTTCCAGGAACTCCCCATCCACCATAAGACGAGAAAAAGAATTAGCTCTCCTACGGGCATTGGCCACGAAAGAACTTTGTATTCTTATCCCGCCACCTTTGACCGTGAGAGGGTCTTTTGGCTTCTTCATGGCCGTGTGAAGCTTAGCTTGCTTTAGCAGCCATGTGGTGATTCAAGTTCGTGGCAAGCGGATGGTGTACGCAGAGTCCAACTTCTGCGAAGGCTTCTTCGTTTCCACGTGCCCATTGAATCGCTGAACACATTGTTGATTTTATGGTTATGTATGCAAATAGATCACAAGCATGGATGCATATACTTTAAATCAGTTCTAGTCATTATTAGTTGGCTTTTATAATACTAAAGCAAATAATTGTTACATGTCTTTTTCTTTTGCAAGGATGGTTTTTATTAACAAGAATATTATCGTCATGTAAAATTCAATTGAGTTCAATCATATATTTAACTATTTTAGGGCTCAAGATAACTATCCAAACTTGAAGGTTGATCACTACAATCAAGTCATATATCATGTGTAATTTGCTTTTATTTTTCCTAAAGGAACATTATATTGCTTTCATTTAAAGAATTGGACAGATAATAATGGGTAATTGGGTTTTTGTTTATTCATAATGAGATACTGAGGGCGTGCATTTTTTTTCCTTGTTAAATTTGAATCATTGTCTTGTAGCGTTGTGTTGCTCTTATTTTAGGTTTTGGTTTAAAAAAAAAAAAAAAAATTCTTATGCTTTGAATATTAATGGACCGAGGTTTATGAAAACTTATTGCCTTCTCAAGCTCGGTGGCGGCACCACATGCCCTAAGAGGTCTAGGCGCCATCTAATTGAAATTCTTTCAATTGCTGCCTTTTGTACTTAAGGGATGTCAATCATGGGGACACTCATGAGTTTTGGAAACCACATGTATTGGTCAACAGTAGCTGAATCCTTTCCACAGCCTTTTAGGATCTATACCTTACGTAATCAACAGATGATTCCTCACAATCTTCTCCCATCTCATCTTGGATCTTTCATTTTGTAAGAAAACTAACTCATAGAAAACAGGATGAAGTCATTAGTCTACTAGCTACACTTGGAACCGTAAAACCCACCTCCCGCTCTGTCCTAGTTCATTTAAATCTTAAATCTTGCTTGAACCTAGCAATTTGTTCTCTTGTAAATTACCAAGAGTATCAATTCAAACCCCCTTTAGTCCTTTTGCGATTTTCATTAGCTCCAATCATATAGAATCCACAAATTCCCTCAAGGGCTAAAGTGTTTGGATGGATATTTGCACACAGATTTCTCAATACTATGCATGTCATGCAAAGAAAGCTTGTCAATACGTGGATGTCTCTCATTGTTACTTGGAACCATAACACTCACCTCCCGCTCTGTTCTAGCTCATTCAAAATGCTACTTGAACCTAGGAATTTGTTCTCTAGTAAATTACCAAGGGTATCAATTCAAGCTGCCTTTAGTCCTTTTGTGATTTCCATTAGCTCCAATCATATGAAATCCACAAATTCCGTCAAGGGCTAAAGTGTTTGGATAGATATTTGCACACAGACGTCTCAATACTATGGATGTCATGCTAAAAAAGCTTGTCAATACATGCATGTCTCCTCATTGTTGTTTGTTCTGCTGTCATGTAATGAAACTATGGATCGCATTTTCCACTCATGTCTCTTTGCATTTTCATTGTGAAGTAGGTGGGCACCATTCTTGACAAATACAGTTTTGCACCTTAATTGCCTAGATGAGTGTTATCCCTATCTTGTTGTTCTATTGTATCATCGGTCAGTAGGGAGGCAGCTGTGTTGGCCTCTTTTGCTTCTTTGTGGGTTATTTCGCTACAGAGAAACAGCAGGGTGTTTGATAACCGTGCTAAGGATGTTAACAGGATGTGGGAAAGGAAAGCTTTCAGTTAGCCCCTGGGTTTGCTGCCAATATTGTCCAAGGATTATTTTTGTCCAACTGGGTAGGAAGCTGGAGCAGATGTTTGAGTTGCTGTTAGTAGGGTGTGTTCGGGTGTTTCACGGGTTACTTTTGGTCTTGGTGTCTCTTATGTCTGTGTATTTTGTTGCTGGGAATCTTTGTTGAACTTGTGCCATGATATTTCTTTCTAATACAATATATATATATATATTACTTTGTCCTCTTCTTGTTTCTTCCGGCCTTTTTTTTTTTTTTTTTTCAATCCTTGTCAGGTTTTGCTGCCTGCTCTCACTATATCAAAAAGATGGATTTAGCCATGCTACTAGGGAAACTCATTCAGCTTATGTTCCTCCTATTTCAGGTTGGTATGACCAAAACTGATGCTGCAGTTCAGACCCTCGCAGATATTAATCCAGATGTTGTGCTAGAGGTGAGCAGCTTTTAAGTCAGTATCATTTATGAAATCCGTTGTTGCATTTTGATTGATATCTGTATTGTGATTGGTGTCATGCACTTTAACAGCGTCCTGATCAACCTTATCTTGTTTTTAGATCTGAGCATAGAGATTTTTGAGTGATAATCATCCTGAATTGATATCATCAATAAAACTTAGTCTACATTAGTTTGACTACTAAAGTTTTCCACCTCAAACTAAAGGGGAGGGGAATGAGGTTCTTCCCCTCACAGTAAGGTGGCCCCAACTCTCAAATACTTCTTCTCACTGTCTACACGTAAGGGAGATCAAGAGATTTGAATATGGTTTAACCTAATTTTATGTTAGAAGATAATTGACATGGTTTTGGGCTTAACCAAACAAAGCCTGATCCATGTATCTAGCCTGTTGGGTGTTAATTTATAAAATTTAAGTCAGGTCAATCTCTTGAGAAACTTAGTTTCACCCAAAATTATAGGGTTGATTTAGATTTTGGCGCAAAATTGACATTTGGATGCCCCTCGTTTAGCCATTGCTTTGTAATTGAATGTCAGTTCAGCTTCACATTGATTTACTTTCTGCTTTTTTCATAACCTCAATAGTCACGAAAGTCTGGTGTTCCAAACAATGGTCTAATTACAGATGGAAATTTGTTTGTTGATGTAAAGATATGTTACTATCAAATTAATAATAACACTATCCTGTCACTGTACGAAATTTCTTTAAAAAGTTTGCTAAATAACCGGAAGGGAATTACTTCCCTTTACCGCTTTGTTTCCTTAGCTCTGTTTGATTCACCAAGCTGAATTATCATTGCATTTGAGATCCCATTACCTCGTTTGCTTCTTCTGATTCTGAAATATGAAGACTGGCATAGTTGATCTTTGTTTAGTTTTCTCTTTCTGTGATTTGTCTTCTCTTTCCTTGATACTGTTGTTCTCAAATGTGTCTAGAGCTACACACTAAACATTACAACTATGAAAGGTTTTGAAACTTTCATGGGTAGCTTGACAAATAAAAGCTTCTGCCCAAATAAGAGTGGTAGTGGAGTGGATCTTGTATTGAGCTGTGTGGATAATTATGAAGCACGGATGGTTGTAAACCAGGTAATTACTACTGTCACACAGTAATTTAAATCTTAATTGTAATTCTTTTGTTGAAACGTACATACATCATTATGCATTTTCATTTGTGTATTCTGTTTTTAGATTTTTAAGTATTTTCATCTGAAATCTGATGCAGTTGTGGTTATCCAGGCTTGCAATGAGCTGAATCAAACATGGATCGAATCCGGTAAGAAAATCAACTCTCTATCCTTTACCAAGCAATATATTTAACTGCTGGAAACCAATGTAAACTACATTGTTGCTTAGACGCCACAAAGTGCATTTAAGTGCTCATGTCCATGCTGTAAACACGTAGCTGATTGCCTACATAACCATAATGATCAGTTTGCTAATTAAGTTGTTCAGCTGTGATGTATTCATAGAAACCTCAATCCACTTCTTTTTTTTCTTCTTTTTCTTTTCCCTCATTCCAATATCTGTACTGAAGAAGAGCATAGTTTTTCGTGTCTAGGATGCTAATTGATGGACATTTAATGTACATATTATGACATTAATCCATCATGTTGCAAGTTTCAAGTGTTAAAAGTTGAAACATAAGTGTATCTACTTATAAATAAAAATAAATTAATACATAAATTGTTGAAACGTGTGCTTAGCTAAGTTCAAAGGTAACTATATTAACATAAATCATGATGTTAATTTGTTAATTGGCATGAAATAAATTCGTTGGCAGGTGTATCTGAAAATGCTGTTTCTGGCCATATACAATTGTTGATTCCTGGGGAAACAGCATGTTTTGCCTGTGCGCCTCCCTTGGTAAGCCTTTTTTTCCCTTTTATCTTCCAAGAGGATGTTTTGTGGATGATCATTTTTAATTGTTGAAATAGATTCCTGCATTGTTTTTTTTTTTCTTCAGTTACAGCTGGAGTGCTGGACTGCATGTCACTATTGAAAATCTATTATATGTGGTCATCTTAGTAGATTGTAGTCTATCCATTAGTATTGATATCCCTTTTGGAATTTTGGACAAAATTTATAGATGTTAAACTTGGCTGAAGTAGTAAACTTCATTTTATTTGCATTAATAGCCCAGTTAATTGGGAAAGAAATACAATAATATGGTTGTATTTCCTAGTTTTATGGTGTAGAACAGTTGCTTAATCACAAGCTTATTTATTGGGTAATAAATTATAAATTATCCAAAGGACATTCTCATTTAGAATGGGTGAGAGCTTGGGAAAAAATGGTTTCTCTAAAGAGTGTTGAGGTGAACATCTTATACTCTCCAAGAAGATTCACCTCGTAAATATGGAACTGCGCCTCTTTATAACCTTATAGTTAAAGGTATCTAGTTTGCAATGGAGGGAAAAAGGTGTCAAGCAGCTCAAACTTGCACTCCAATTCTCTCTCTCTCTCTCTCTCTCTCTCTCTCTCTCTCTCTCTCTCTCTCTCTCTCTCTCTCTCTCTCTGCATGTAGTATATTTTAATATTATTTAGTTTCTCTTTAAAAGAACAACCACAGCAAAGAAAACACAAAAAATAAAAATAAAAATAAAAGAACAAAACCCAAATTTTGTTCATCCTTTTTGTCTAATATCCATGATACAGATTATGTAATTCATCAGCAATTATCTCTATCTCCAATATAGTGTTTGGTTGGACAAATCTTACTTTGTCATTGAACCTTATCTGATTTTTCTCCTTTGATTAATATAGTTCAGTTTTTGTTTGTGAATGACTTTTCTGTTCAGATTATTTTCTATTGCCACTTTTTATGATGCTCTAATCCATGTGGCAAACGTTTGGCTTTTCAATTTTGCTATCAACTGCATTAAACATCTAAATGAATATTAATGTTTTCTTCTTTTTTTTTAAAGGTTGTGGCATCAGGAGTGGATGAGCGGACACTCAAACGTGAAGGAGTTTGTGCTGCTTCCCTACCCACTACCATGGTGAGAAAATTAGTTTGTGTTGTTTCCTGATCATTTTAATGGGCCTTTTTTTTTTTTTGGTGAATTATACCATTGTAATTGCCTATTGATCTGCATCTTGGGTATTTGGAAGATTAATGTTTTACTAGCTGAACTGGTGTTTCTTGCCTGTTTATCTTTATGAACTAAAGTGTCACATCTTATCTGGTGGTTGCAATTTTTTTGTAGGGGGTTGTTGCTGGTTTGCTAGTTCAAAACACACTAAAGTACTTGCTAAATTTTGGACAAGTCTCCCCATATTTGGTAGGCATATTTGATATGTTCTTCATTTATATAAAGATAAATAATGAACATAATGATTTTACTAAGTGCAAAATTCTTGTGGAATGTATTCTTTATTCATTTTGTAAATAAGCAGGCTGCTGTTATGTCTCAATGGCATGAGGCTATCCTTGCATTTTTTTTGCATTTATTCAGTTATTTCAGGAATTGGCTTTCAAACAACTTTTATATTGCAGGGTTATAATGCTCTTCAAGACTATTTTCCAACAATGGAAATGAAACCTAACCCTCAGTGTTCAAACTCAGCTTGTCTTGAGCGCCAGGTACTTTTGTTTTGGTTTAATATTGGTTGATTGGTAGACTTGGTGCTTTTCTACTAGATAACTTGTTTCCTGCCCAAATTGCTGAAGCAGTTGATCTGTTCTACAGAAGGAATTTATTCTTGTAAAACCAGCTCGGGATGCAATGGCCAAGGCAAAAAGGGAGGCTGAAGCTGCATCTACGGAACAGTACCCTGTTCATGCAGATAACGAGTGGAACATAAGGTACTCTTTATTGTTCAGGGATATGAATTGATTGTAAGATGTTAGATCCAAGTAATTTTGTACAGCATCAACAAAACATTATTTTTTTCGATGTTAACTTGGCATCTTGAGGCATTATTACAATTGCTTACTTCACTTCAAAGTGAGTTTATATGTAGATTTTGTGCTTTTCAGTGTTGTTGATGATAGTGAGTTGGAGAAGATTGATGACCATGGAAGCTCATGTAATGTTTCTCATTCTACTTGCTATAATTTGACCAGAGACATTTCTCACAGTTGTTTTGTTTATGTATCTTCGTAATTATCTTGTCAAATGCTAAAGCCATTAATTGGCAACTTTTCTCTCCTTCCTGCAGATGCCCTGCCGGCTGGTCTAGAACATGAGCTCCCAAGTGCCGATGAATTCCATAATTCACCAGCTGTAGTAGGGGCAATTACATCCATGGATGAGCTTGAAGAGCTAAGAAAACAACTTGATGCCCTGAACACTGATTGATAACAACAATGCAGACTTCTATGTTGTGTTTAGACTGTAATCTTTCATGTCAGCAACTCAAATATTTAATCATTTACAAGATTTAGGAAAGGTAGCAATTTATCAACTGATAAAGTATATTTACTATTGAACAACAAATGCTGTGAAATAACTACACTTAATGTTCCATAGATATTCTGTGTTCATTTTGAGGAATAATGACAGTGGAAATTATCTGAGGTAATCCGATTCCTGTTATTTGATAGTCTTTTGTTGGTTGAGTTTTTATTTGTTTTATCTTGTCACAATGACGGGTAGGGTTGTAATGGGGGACCAAATTAGAAATTCACGCAACCTATTCAATTCAGGTTAGAAAAAATAAAATTCAATCAAACCAAACCGCCTCCTCGGCCAATTGAATTAATTTGGGATAGGTATGGTTGCGTTGGTCATTCCAAGTAAAATTATCTTAAAATTTATTTTTTATTTTTTATTTTTGGTTTTTCAAGATGGATTGGGTATACAAATATATATATATATTGAAGATATGCCTAAGAAATAGTTGAAATACAAGTAGAAGAAAAGGCATATTCAAGAAATCAAGAAGAATCCACAAAGAAAGCCTAAAAGATTTTACATTAAAGGTAAAAATAATGTTGAAGATTCAGGGATTTGAGTTTTCAATTTTGGGGACTCAATTTGGTTTAAGTTGGGTTAGAGTTCAAGGGTGTCAACTCATGATCCAACTTGACCCGTTTTGGTTAGAATTTCTTAATTCAAACCAAGCCTATATATGATCCAGTCTGGTCAAGTTCGTCGGGTTGGTGAAGCTAGCTTGTGCCCCTAAAAGGTAACAACCCCAGTCCCAGGTAGTGCTCGTCCCCAAACAAAATAGAAAAAAACAAAAATTTGTGTGAAGATACAAAAATTTCATCAACATACATGCCCGATATCCATTAAGATCTCAACACTTCCTTTCGGTCTAGAAGGAAACCAAAGCAATGGGGGCACTTCACTCTAAGGACACTTCATTACGAGAGTTCTACTAGCTGCAGGACCACCGAGTCACCATGATTCATGAGCCCATCAGGAACCTCGAAATAACTACTGTTCAACTCATGATCACGGAGGTCGTTGAGTTTCTTCCATCTAAAAATCTCCACAACAACAATAAGGGACCACATTTGCCTCCCATCTACCTATGTTGAAAAAGTAGGTTCCATAAGCATCATCGTGAGTACTTAAATTTTTCCCAATTTAATACCCTTCTCAAAGTAATATCTGCGCTTTAATTTGCTGCTCTTTAGGCACTTCAGGTGCAGCAGCTTATGGAAGTTGGCCCAGTTATGCCACTGGGTACAAGAGGAGGGTCCCAAAGCTCAAAGCGGCCAAGCTGTTCTCCACTACCCGTATTAAGTGCTATGAAATGGGAATCATAATTCTCTCTAATATACAAAATGTGTAGCTAGGTCAGTTGGGGACAGTTAATGCGAAATGTGAATTTATTTAAATCAGCAGTTATGTGAACTGAGACAAATAGGTGAGGTAGTTGCTCTTTTTTTTTTTTGAACTTCTTTCTTTCAAGAGTTCACAGGAGCTTTCCCAATCTCTCTTCTCCTCTCAGCTTGGTTTTGTTGTGAAATAGAAACTAGTTTCTGAAATGGGTTGCCTCAAGCTTCTTCAAATTTTTCTCTCTTCAGTGGCTACTGCACTTCTGTTGCAACCAACTGAATCGGCTATATTTGTTCATTTTGACCAAGCTCCCGCTTCTCGATCAAGGTTCTCTACTACTGTTTTTCAGTACACAGTTCTAAGACCAGATGGCTCAAATGCTTGTAAAAAGCATCAAGATTGTTCTTTCTTTTGTGAGGTATATAAGACTTCTTTATCTCTGACGTGTTTTTCCATAATCTTGTAACTAAACTGAAGTCCAAGTTGCTATTTGAACAGCTTGATGGCAAAGCTCTGGAGCCCTGTCCTGTTCGTTCAATAAAGTTCAAAAACCTGACTGTAAACAACAATCACCATTTTCTTCTCAACGTCTCGACAGTTAATGGAGACAGAAATTCATCAGTTTATAGATGGTTCATTGGTAATTAAACCCCGCCCTTGATCTAACTCAACTATCTTGCTCAATCTGTGTTTTTTTTCCCAATGTAATACTAACTGGTGTAGAGTTTACCTTATTTTTTACACATTCATCTTGCAGACACAATACAACCAACTGCATTCATCACCAGCAAAAGGAACTATACAAATGCTGAGGAAACAGCTATTGACATTACGTTCAGTGAGCCATGCACTGGCAGGGGTGGCTTCAAGTGTTTTAACACGTCTAACTGTGACGTGAGTCTAGATCAATATGTTTTCCCATGTTTCCGATCATTCTAGTATTAGTTCAAATTTTTTATTCAGGTGGGATTTTGTTTTCATAGGTGGAAATTACTGGTCCAGCTAGTGTAGTTGCATCTAAGCTAAATGTGGTTGAACCAGGCATCAAGTATAGCCTGGTTGTTGCTTTTTCAACTGAAATTACTTATGGGCGTGTGATAATGAGGATGGCAGATAATTTTTGCACCGATCAAGCAGGAAACCTATTTAAAAGAACCAATGAAACGATGGTTGTCGTACACTTTGGTATGTGTTTCATTCTAATCTCTTGCCTCTTTCTTGTATGTCTTGTCCCCATTCTTCATATCTTCAGGGTCTTAGACAGAAGACCAGTGCAAGTGGACGTATGGACATCTGTTCCATCTTATGAGTTGGAGATTGACAAGGTTCCGAGAACTGTTCTAGCCACCAACAAACTACAGGACTTGGAAATTTTCCTAGAGTTCAGCGATTGTGTGGTGAATTCAACAAAGGAAATCCTTACTGTGTTAAATTCAAACGTGGGTACTTTCATACCTATCCACAATCAAAGTCATGGAAACCGTCGATTTGTTTTTAAAGTGAGTATTTTTTTTTTCTTTACAAATGAACAAAAAACCACATTTAAGTTGTTAGATGCTAATTAAATCTATAGATGGAATACATCAGTAAAATTGCACCAGTAATAATTATACCTGTAGCCACATTGTTGGTTCTGCAGCTTAAAAACATCTCTGGAATGAAAATCATCACAGTGAAGATGCAATCTCCTTCTATATTTGGGCGATCAGGCACTCCTGTCTCTTCTGTTGCCCCTGTCACATTTCTGTTTGGTATGTCCCTCAAATATCAGAATTTTATGTATTTTTTTTTGAAACTCATCTTTGTAGAAAATGAGGTTCTTACATTCTTTCACTGAAATTATTTGCTAGATTCTTTAAAACCACGTGTGAAGTTGATCTCAAGCTCCCCAAGAGAAACAACGAAGTCCAGTATAGATGTGATGGTTAAGTTCACAAAGCCAGTTTTTGAATTTGAGCCCTCCACATTAGAGGTTGGAGGAGGAACAATTACCAGGCAGGTGCCTATAATGACCCTGGAAGCCACAGCTTTATTTCATAGCTGATAAATTAATAGTTATTTGGCAGTAGCAATATTATATATACCATAGTTTGGATTAAGAAGCTTCTGTCATTTCTTATCCTAAATAATACTAATCATTTCAATTCTTTCTATTTTCTTTTCTTGTAGATTCAAAGAACATTCAAAAGCTCTGTACTCACTAACAATCATGGGAAAATCTCATAATGTGATCTCAGTGTTTGTTCCAAGAAGCAAAGTAAAAGATGTTGCGGGAAATCTAAATTTGGATTCTAATAGACTTGAAGTGAAGCAATGTAATGACAATCTGCTCCCATCCTGTTAAATTGTGTGAGATTGATAGTGCATATCTCTGTAAAGATTGCTATGTTTCAAAAAATATGATTCTTAAGTTCTAACTTATAATCACACAAATAGATTCTCCCCCTGCAATATCTACCGCACTGAACTCATTTGTGACTGCCGGACTATTGGCAACAACACTAGCAGCGACGGTTCTATCACTTTCTGCAGCAAATCTTGGAGCAATTGGATCTTTAACTAGTGGTACAAGCAGTGTCATTGTTTCAGATCCATCTTTGAATATTCTAGTAAGCAATTCAACTAGCCTTTCATTTTCACTATCTTGAAGCTTTTTTGGCTTAGAATCCTGAAACGTTTACATGACAGGGAATGGTTGGACACCTTCAAGTGTTTGTTCTGTCAAATTGGATCGCAGTGAACCTACCAATAGAATATTCTGAGACAACGAAAGGGCTCAGCTGGCTTATTCCTCGCGAAAAGCTTCCTTGGAACACCAAAAAAACATCAGTTTGGACCAACTACGATTCTTCATCTGAAGGCCTGAACAAGCTTGCATTAAGGCTGAAGAATTTGTTCTTAGAACCCCCAATTTATCAAAAAGAAAGGCATCATTCGATAAAGTTCAATTCGAAAAACTCTTTTCATTTGCAACAAAACTCAACACCGAGGAACCTGCCACTGAACCCTAGTGAATATTCTATCTATTTCTTGGTGAGTATTCTTATAAAGTTAATTAAATTTAGATTTCTTTTCTTTTGTTTTAAAGCTTTTTGCGAACTTGATTTGAAGTCGTTGCTGGGATTTTCTTATAGAGAGAAGAGTCATTCTCAGCATTCATCAAGAGGATGGACAACTATACCGGGTATATCTTGCTTTAGCAATCTGTTACTCAACTCTAAAATTTAAGTCATATCACAAAGAAAAAATATTATTTTTCCAGGAAGACACAAATTGTGATTTAATCGATCAAACTCTAAAACTTTTTCATCCATGAGTTTAATTTTCATTGATGAATCTGTAAATAACCTATTCTGAACAGATGGCAGGACTTCGAGATGAACCTTTTCTGGCTTGGCGTGATCTGTGGCAGTTTACTAATTAGTCGCTTTCTAATTATGTTTTTCTTAAAATTGAGGACCGGAACATCAGTTCACGGAATCCTTTCATTTCCAAGGTTCGAGCTCTTTCTTCTAATTCTCATGATTCCCTCCATCTGTCAATCTTCAGCTTTTGTCATCAGAGGTAAGGAACTAACATATCAAATCCATTTGCATTTTTGGAAAGTGGCAAGTATAATCTCAGGATTGTTGTAATATTATGTACACAGGTGGTACAACTGGAGGAATCATCTCAGGATTTTTTCTGTTAGCAATCCCCATAGCCCTCATTGTATCAGTATTCCTGTTCCTTGTCATTGCAATCTCCACAGGTGGTTTCATTCAATACAAAGAAATCAAGTACATAGGAATTAGCAGGCCATGGCACAGCAAACTGCTGGTTTTCCTGATAGGAGGACCTAAAACAGGCACATGGTTTCATAAGGAAGGCTTACCTTCATCTTTTATCCCAAGGTTTGGATGTCTATTTGAAGATAGACGAGGTCCTCCTGATTATGTACTGATCAATCATAATAACCAAAATGCAGTACCAAAGTGGACTGACAGTGGCCAAAGTGGGATTGGAAGAATGCGGGCCGTTAACATGGACAACACCAATGAAGAAACTAAAGTTCCCATCTCCAAGACACTCCTGGGATGTGCTAGATCTGCCTATCTTATTCTAGATCTTCTACGAAGAATGATTCTAGGAATCATCTCTGGAGCCTATTCGTCATGGAAAACCAGCCAAAGCATCATCCCTTTGGCACTCACAGTGGCACAGTTCCTATGTCTATTCATACTCAAGCCATATATTAGAAGGGAAGTTAACTTGGTGGAAAGTGTGTGTCTTCTTTGTGAAGCAACCATCTTCGGGCTATCATTCTACTTGGATCAATCAGATCCTTTCAAAGAGAGAAATACAGGTTTTCTAATGCTTGCTCTTCTCTTCATTAGTTTTCTTTCTCAACTCGTAAATGAATGGTATGCTCTTATAAGATGTCTTTTAAGGTTCCCAATGACAAGAAATCCTTCTTTAGGACTCGGATTAAGATGCATTTTGAAAGGTCTAATAATGCCATTGCTACCTAGAAAGTATTGGTCAAGATTAATACCAGGATCATCACAACCAGAGACTGGATTAGTTCCAGTCCTTCCTCTAAGTCCGGAGACTGAGTTTGGAAGAAGAGATGATCGATCACGATTTGTAGACCAAAGAAGAGCCATGACAGCAACAATAGTTCCAGTACGAAGTCCAGGTTCACCTAGCATTTGTACCAAAACTGAAGCAACTACTACCACGGAAATGCAAACATTTACGGTGCAAAGAACAGGTGAAGAAAGTGAACAAGGAATGAAATTGGAGACAAAGAATGAAATGAAGAGACTAAGGGAGTTGGCAAGGGCTAGTTTCTCGGGCAGTTCTAAGGTTGATGGTGGTAGCAGCAGCTACACTTCAAGTCACCAATTATGTTCTGATGGTGCTTCCTTCAATGATTTTCGATTATCCTCTTCTAGGATAAAAGCATTTGTGCCCAAATAAATATGGATGATTGGTGAAAAAGAAATATCATTATTTTTCAATTCTTGATTTCTCTATCATGAAAATTGAAGAGATGGATATGTTATAATTTTCTTTTTGTTGCACCAAATATTTGTAATAATTCTCTGATCAACTGGCGAGGGGAATACTAGAAATTGCTCAGATAATATTCAAGAGCAAAGACTATTCCAATGCTCCTTTTCGCCATGCATAAACTGAACCAAAAATTAGGATAAGCACAAAACTTAAAGCTTTTATAAATACGGATGCACACAAGACATCGAAACTTGGATATGAATTGATCAGCCATTATAAACTCTAAGGAAGAGATGAAGCAAATACACCTTCACATTGGAGAGGTTTTTTTGGGTTTCGAACTTGTCGCCTAAGTTAAAATGGAGTAAACTAAGTTATTGCACCGAGGCCAGTCCTTTCAATATAAAGCACATAAAACACTTCAAAAAATCAAAATATAATTCCTAAAACACAAACACTAAAACTAAAACAAGTAATAATAATAATAATAATATAAGTTGTAAAATAGATGACAAATGTAGCCTTACGTTAGACTAAAAGTGCAATTTCTAACTCAAACCCATAACCCTCATAATAGAGAAACATCAACCATTATGATAAATCCCACCCATTTCAATTTAAAAAAAAAACATAAAAATAGAATACAAAAGTGGGAAATACTCAAGAAATAAATCGAAGGAATATATTTTTCGTTGTAACAGTTAATCTTGGTTCAAAACAAATTAATATAAAAAGCTACATACATATTATATGATATGTGTATTACTATTGTTACAAAACTCCAACCCCACAATACATGCAATTACTCTTAAAACAACCAAATAATTTGTAAAATTCAGAAGCTCAATATTATATTGTTCTGTAACATATTCTTGTTGTATTTATTTATTAATTTATATATAAAATAATTTTTAAAAACATTATATACACGAATTTCACTTATTTAAAAAAGATTACTATAAATTTATTTAAAAAAAGTTAGACATAAATGTATAAAGAGATTTTGACAAAATATCCCATATATCTTCATTATTAGACATATCCCATAAAAGCACATTAAATGAATAAAGCTAAACAGAAAAATAAATATAGAAAATAAAAGAAAATGTACTCCACTATGTTAACAATTTCACATGTATTTTTCAACACTTTCATAACTTGCACCAACAAAATAACAAAAAAACAATTAATATACTTGCATAAAATTTTTATTGATGAACCTGTTGTGATTTGAAAAAATCCTACATGTATCTTCAACATCTTTCATAAACTATAAACATAATGGTTCACCTTTAAATTTTATCTATTAATGTTATCGTTTGTTTACTCTAAAAAAATGACAGCAATGGTTAAAATAACAAATAACTCAAAAAAAAGAACAAAAAAACAAAAACAAGATACATTCTGTAACCAACTAAAATCAAAGTGTTATCATACTCGGCATTTCCACTGAAATTTCAATAGTTCCCTCTGTATTCTGGACATTCGACAATTTAGAGGCATATAAAATATAATTTGAAAGTTGCATAGCATCTCATGCCTACTCAACAGAAGGGTACATAGTACCTGACTGAAAGTTTTTAACCAATTACAACAGATCCTCAAATTTGAGTAAAATCTCATTCATCTCTGGTTGATGCTTCCTCACCTGGATCACGCGGAAATAAATCATATCATTACCAAAATCGGAAAAAATAAGAAAATTTGTTCATACTATTAACTTGTTACAAACAAACCGACTCGGAGAGTTTTAATAGTAAAGTTCAGGCAACAAAATTATTAGATAGCACGAAAAAAATAAGGATCATCAAAAGAAAACAACAGAAATAAGTATAATAATGCTAAAAAATTGTTTTTGATAAGCTAAGCTGCATATTTAAGTTGAAGTACAGCAAATTTTTATAAATTAATAAAAAAAAAAATTAACCTAGCTATGCCATCCTTGATTAACAGGAATTCATTGAGAGAATTTAACTAATGCCATGGAATACCTTAACACCAGCCAAAGATAGTAGTCTGTGAGAAGCAACATACTTGACATCTGAACTGTTTAATTTCTTCTCCACATAGTAGATAACTTCAGAAACACCAGACTGTAAATAAAGAGAATTGCGTGAACTAAAGACAAGTTTCTTTGCTATTGAAAGAAACAAACTTAAACCAGATAGAGAGAGAGAGAGAGAGAGAGAGAGAGAGAGAGAGAGAGAGAGAGATCATGTTTTAAAAGGGAAGAAATTTAAGGAGTCTAACAGTGTTAAGGTTATTAAAGATAATGTAAAAATGGGTTGATTGAGTCAACCTAGAAGTGGGTTGTAGTTATCTTAATTTTAAAAAAATGTGTGATAGTAGTGCCATGTAAGTTAAGGTTGGTTATTAGTGGAGTCCCACAGGGTAAATGGTGTCCTGTTTTTTTGCGCTTAGTTTCTCTTCTATTTGAACTCAGAACTACAGATTTTGGAGAGCTCATTCTTTTAGTGTAAGTTGTATGATATGTTAACGCATGCATGTTTACTTACAAATTGAATATGACAAATGAAATTAATCGAGGCTAGAGTTTGACTCTATGTCCTTAAGATAATTTTGGCCCACAAAGGTGCTCATGATTTACATTGACGGTTGTCTCTCAATGTACAACGATTACATCTAGCAATAGTAGCACACCAGATTACAAGATCAGCGAATTATATGTAGTAATCTTTTTCTAAACACACGGACAAGATAATCAATGTAAGTTGCGACTCTAAAATAATCATGAATAAATAATGAGAATAACATATTTAAAATCATAACCAGTAGAGACTTTATAGTTCTTGAAAGGATGCAACAAAATGTCACTATTAGGTAAAGTCATTTCCTAAAGACATGTCTCCCCATTGGGAAAAGCCATTTCCTAAAGACGTGACTTTCAACAAGAACAAGCATTATCAAAAGAACACATCCTTTGAATGAATAAGTGTTATGTGTGAAAGAAAATTTATAGAAATTCAACAAAACTTTGAAGATTTTGACGAAATATGTGAAACTTCAAAGATTTTGAGGAATTTCAATAAAACTTCAAAGATTTCAAGAAGTTTTGATAAAATTTGTGGAATTCACAAATAAATAACATAAAATTCTTAGCATGTGTAATGGACATTAAATACTATTAATGTTGAAATACATGTTTGAAACCATTATATTTATACTTTTATATATAAAATGTATCGATTTATATTTATTTTAATTATTTTTAATACAAATTATGATATTTTAACATTTACATACAATTTTTTTTTCTCTCAATAGAAGAATTTTTACAAAAATTCACTTAAATTTCTCGAACTCTTCGAATTAATTCTAATTTTCGAAGGTCGAAGTTTGAAGTGAAGTCGAATTTTCATTCCATGGTTTTTCTAAAGATGAAGTTGTAACAAATGTTCTTAAAGAGATCGTTAAAAATGATGCCAAAGCTTTTTTTTCTTTCAGCAAGGAGTTGCTAAGTTTATTTTTCCTCAAATTGGTGGATGATGAAGGCCAAAGCAGCATGGGATATATTAGAGAACTCTTTCCAAGGTAAAGCTAAAATCCTCACTATTTAAACTTCAAACTTTGCTAATTTTGTTGACGAAAAAAAGTGAAATTTTGTTTCTTGCTTGTTATGTTGATTATGCTCATGATGTTTTGTACATTGATAGTGGTTGCAATAATCATATTACTGCAAAATTAGAAAGTTGTGTTAGCTTTGATGAATTTGTGAATAGAGAGGTGAAAATGGGTGATGGAACAATTTGAAAAGCATGTGGCAAAGGCACCATAAAGGCAGACTTAGGTGGTATGGTTTTCATAAAAGATGTTTTGTATGTTCCTTATTTGGATATCAATATCTCAAGCGTGGGGCAATTTTTTTGGAAGGATACTCTATTATAATTGAAGATTCGGCATGCTTTATATTTGAAGATAAGACTAAGAAAAAATTATTATTCAAAATCCCTATGGCTAAAAGTAAGATTTTTCCTCTTAATCCTCATGGTGATTCACATACAATGAAAGCATCATTTACCAGATTAATATTGGTTTTGACATCATAGATATGGCCATTGAAGTTTCAAAGATTGAAAATCATGTTTGAGCAGAATTTGGTGAAAGGATTGCCTTTACTTAATCATGATGGTGAAGTCTAAGAGAGCTATGCACTTGGGAAGCAACATAGAAATTCTTTTCTGAAAGGGAAAGTGAGGCGAGCTACAAGACCACTTCAAATTATGCATGCTAACATGTGCCGCCTAATGACATGTGCGGACCAATGAGAATTTTTCTTGTATTTGTGGATGATCTGAGCAGGAAGACGTGGATGTATTTTGCCAAGGAGAAATCAGAGGCATTCTTAATTTATAAAAAGTTCAAAAGTCAAGCTGAAAGACAAAGTGGCCACTCCTTAAAAATTTTGTAAACTGATCGTGGTCAAGGAATGAAAATTTGTCAAATTTTGACTACTTATCTCAAATTTTTTGGCTCCTGAACCAAAGTCTAATTATAATGAAAAATTAACAAAAAGTCAACATAACTTCAAAGACTTCGGCAAAATTTGTGATAACTTCAAAGATTTTGATGAATTTCAATGAAATTCATGGAATACACGAGGAAATAATATAAAATAAAACACATGCAATGATTATTAAATACTGTTAATATTGAAATACATGTTTGAAATTACTATATTGATACTTTTACATGTAAAATATATTAATTTATATTTGTTTTCATCATTTATAATAGAAATTATGCATATTTAACATTTACATAGATTTTTTTGAACTTTTCTAAGTCAATAAAATTTTACAAAAATTTTCTCAAATTTCTCGAACTCCTCCAATTAATTCTAATTTTCAAAGGTCAAAGTTTAAGGTAAAATTGAATTTTCGTTCCATGATCGTGGTGGAGAATTTGTTTCATAAGAATTTAACAAATTTTGTGAAGAATATGGCATCTCAATGCAATAAACTACAAGCTATACACCTCAACAAAACAACGTTGCTGAGAGAAAGAATCATAGTCTTGTAGACATGGCAAAGAGCATGCTCAAAGCAAAGGAACTTTTAGATACGTTTTGGGCTGAAGTGGTTCACAATGCAGCCTATATTCTAAATAGAAGTTCTACAGTAGCACTTCATCATCAAACACTTTTGAAGTTTGGCATGGTTGGAAGAGCCCAAGTAGCTCATTTTAAAACTTTTGGTAGCATTGCATATGTTTATATCCTTTCCAGAAAAACGCATAAACTTGATGATAATAGCGCGATGTATTTTTGTGGGTTATATTATGGAGACAAAAGGTTACTAGTTTTATAATCCTTACCAATAAATTAATTATTGGTTGTGATGTCATTTGTTTATGAGAACTTATGGGTTTGGACTGTGCAGCAACATCCTTTGGAGGTTTTGGATGACTTCAATGATGTGTTTGATGATATGATATTAGAGGAAGAAATTGAGCAAGCATCTACAGCAACAATTGAGCTTCAATTACAAAGATCCACAAAAGTAAGGAGTACTTCCACAAGATATCCTGCAGAAGAGTATGCTATGCTTACACAAGCAAATGAGCCCAACAATTTTCAAGTAGTGAAGTGTGAGAAATGGTGTGTTGCTATGGATGAAGAAATCAATAATCTTGAGAAGAATAATACATGGGAACTAGTTGATTTGCCACATGAGAAAGAAATTGTGGGGCTTAAATAGATCTATAAAACAAAATTTAGATTCAATGGCTCCATTTGAGATACAAAGCAAGATTGGTTTCTAAAAGATACATGCAGCATAAGGGTATTGATTTTGATGAAACTTTTGTCTTGTAGTTCAACTTGACACTATTAGAATTGTTTTATCCGTAACTGCACATTATTAATGGCAAGTGCATCAATTTTGATGTTAAATCTACATTTTGAATGGTGTTTAAGTGAGGAAGTTTATGTCGAACAACCATAAGGCCATGACGTTGCAGGTGAAGAACGAAAGGTGTATCGGTTAAAGAAAGCATTATATGGATTGAAGCAAGAGCCGAGAGTTTTTTTGATCGCATTGATAGTCATTTTAAGGAGCGTGGTTTTCAAAGAAGTGGTAGTGAATGTACACTATACATGTTAATGTACCCTTATTGTGCCTTTCTGTTGATGATCTCATTTACACTGTTAATACTGCTGTTTCAACGGATGAATTCAAAAAAGTTATGCTTGATGAATTCGAAATGATTGATCCTAGCTTGATGAGCTATTTTCGTGGGTTGGAGATTAAACAAAATGCTGCAGAAATTTTTATATCTCAAGAAAAGTATGTGAATGATCTTCTCAAAAGATTTAGTATGAATGATTGCAACCCAATGAAGACTCCTATTTACCAATCAAAAATTTGGCTCAAATGATGGGGGAGAAAAAGCAAATAAGCATCTATATAGAAGCCTTACTGGAAGCCTACTATATTTAACAAATATTAGGCCTAATATTTCAT
Organism: Tinospora cordifolia; assembly: GCA_030144865.1. NCBI lineage: Eukaryota > Viridiplantae > Streptophyta > Magnoliopsida > Ranunculales > Menispermaceae > Tinospora > Tinospora cordifolia. The sequence goes on from JAJIYU010005040.1 coordinate 21,518, forward strand.
TTGTTACAAGCCTCTTGTCAAGGTTTATGCAAAGTCCAAGTACTACTTATTATGGAGCACCAAAAAAGGTGTTCAGATACTTAAAAGGCACAACTTGCTATGGTATTTGGTATTCTAATACAAATGATATGAAGTTGTATGGTTTTTCTGATAGTGATCGCACAGGTTCATGTGATGATCAAAAAAGCACTTTAGGCTACATTTTCAATCTTGGCTCCAGTGTTATTAGTTGGAGTTTGCAAAAACAATCATGTACTGCATTATCATCTTTGGAAGAAAAATATGTGGTTGCAACTCCTGTTGCTTGTCAGGCTATTTGGCTAAAAAGAATATTAAAAGATATGAAACAGCCACAAAAGAGTCCAACATGCATTCTTTGTACAATTAGTCTACAATTGCAAGGACCAAGAATTTTATCTTCATGGTCACATGAGGCACATTGAGATATGTCATCATTTCATTAGAGAGCTTGTGGACAAAGAAGCATCAGCCATGAAGATGTCTTATTGCAACACCAATGAGCAGCTTGGAGATACATTTACAAAGCCTTTGCCTTTAGATAAGTTTACTTATTTCAAAGAATTATTGGGTTGATTGAGTAAACTTGGAAGTGGGTTATAGTTATCTTAATTTTAGGAAACCATGTAATAATAGTGCTATATAAGTTATGGGTGGTTATTAGTGGAATCCTAGTGGGTAAATAGTGTCCTATTGTTTCACATTTTGTTTCTCTTTTGTGTTTATTTAAACTTTGTGAACTAATAAAGAAAGCATCCAGATTTTAGAGAGCTCATTCTTTTAGTACATTGTCTCTATTCCAGTCTTCCTGATAGTTGCGAGGCTATCTTTTGTCTTACTTTAACAAAGGTGGGCTCATTCTGATCAATTGAAGGCGGGGAAAGGAAAAGACAAATGAATTTGAAATGTTTGCAAGAAAACTTGGATTTTAGATTAGGCAAGATCCCATTCATGCAATCTCATGATCTTAATGATTTATCACTGCCAAGTTTCATCTAGTTTTTTTATTGAATTACCTCTGTTGTACAGATCCAAATCGAGCACCCTAGGTATAAGTCTTTAAAGAGCAGGAAAAGGACATGATAATCTCTTATTACAATGATTTTTTTTAATGACACCATAGTCAAGCATAGCTCAAGCCATTCTAACCTCTTGGGTAGCAAATACAAGAGGACTCGAGAAAAGGATTGTAAACACCAATTAAGCAATTACAAGTAAAACTCACAGCCCAAAAAAAGAAAAAAAAAAAAGAATGATAGCATTTTCAATGAACCCACTAATAGCTCAAGCCATTCTAACCTCTTGGGTAGCAAAAACAAGAGGACTCGAGAAAAGGATAGTAAACACCAATTAGGCAATTACAAGTAAATCGTACAGCCCAAAAAAAAAAAAAGAATGATAGCATATTCAATGAACCCACTATTAACCGAAGAGTGACAAATCTGCTAACTTATAAGACAAGTGGTCCATTAACATAGCAAGGGAAAAAATATTAGAATTCCAAAAACAC
>JAJIYU010005041.1:0-23155 GCA_030144865.1 Tinospora cordifolia
GAAACTACATATCAAGGTGGAAGTGATTTCTTAAACTCCCCTTTTTCTTTCTTGATTCATTAGCATGTTCATTGTTTGTTTGGTTTTAGAAAATAATGATTTTCAGTCTTGCTTGGGTTTGAAAACATGTTTCAAAATACATTCTAATATATCTTGGAAGTCCTCTATTAGTAGGGAAACAATCTAATATGTTGTGATTCATAAAATCACATAAGTTTCTAATATGGGCACACAAAAACAATGCTTTGAAATGTTTCTTATTTCCCTTGGAATCTCTCCCTTTTTGGCTCCACATGTGAGCATGAGTCAAGTTTTATTTTCTTATTTTTTTCTAGATGAAGGAATCTTTCTATATCTCTTTAAGTCAGCTACTCTCATTAAACTTCTATCTTGGGTTTGTCACATGTGTGCCCACACACACACTTACAAAACATTTTATATGTAATCTTAGTATACATGATCATTTATCATGGCACATGGAATCATTCTTCATGATTTCTATAGGTGTTGGCATACTTGATCATTTACATGGCACATGGGATCGTTCTTCATGGCTTCAAATAATGGACACGTACCATGGAGCTTAGGGTAGGGTAGGGTGCACATGATCATGGTGTTCCACCTATGTGACTTGCACATGTTACAGATGGCCACGACTTCATGGGTTCTCAAAAATCAAATAAAAATTAAAATTTCCTTATTTACATGGACATATGATTTATATCCTATAGTTTTGGAATCACATGAACCTAATGCACATTTTAAGGTATGGTTTAGCCGAATGTGATTTATGTCTAAAACTTTCCTTATTTAAGACCCACTAAGGTCACTAGGCAAATGAAAACCCAAATCTTGGCCAATTGTTCTAATTTTTGGATATGTAATTCATTTTGTTAGTTCATGTCCATTCATTTCGTTTCGGGTCATTTCGATCCCCCGATGTATCCTTAATGACAATTCTTTCTAATTTAGACCCCTTAAAGGGTATTTGGCCAATGAAAACCTTAACCTTGACCAATTGTTCTTAGTTTTGGATATTTCATTCATTTTATTAGTTCATGTTATTTCTTTTCGTTTTGGGTCATTTCGATATCCTGAAGTACCCTAAATGACAATTTTTTCTAATTTGGACCCGCTGAAGGGCGTTTGGCAAATGAAAACCTTAACCTTGACCAATTGTTCTAATTTTTGATATTTTGTCCCCTTAGTTGACTCATGTCACCTTACTATATTTCAAGTTGTTTTGGGTTCCCAAGGGGCACTAAATGAAAGTTTCGAAAACATGTTAAATTTAGCCCCGAAATGAGCTCAGTTTCATTTTGCATCCAAATTTTACTAAATAAGTGATAAATTTTATTTAATTGAGTACAGAGGATTTAGGTTATTACTACGTACGCTCTTTAGAAAAATTTTATCCTCAAAATTTGTACATAACTAAGGATTTTTAGTGAACAAATGTGGATACTTTGTCTTCATCTCACTTTCAAGTTCCCATGTAGCTTCTTCCACCCAATGATGTTTCCATAGTACCTTCACTAATGGGATATCCTTCGTTCGTAGACTACAAACTTTATGGTCAAGGATTCTAACTGTTGTTTCCTCATAAGTAACATCATCTTGAATATTCTCTTCCTCCTAGTGGATGATGTGAGAGGGGTCAAGTTCATACTTTCTCCTATTTCCTTTAATGTATAGGACACAAACACTCAACATAGCCTCTAATGTCTGGGTAACTCTCTCAGACTTATTGACTTGATCTGGATCTGATTGACAAATATTAGCCACTTTAGTGAGATGATCTGCAATTACCCATATAGTATTTTCTCCCTAAGTCTTAGCGTATCCTCTGCAGTTGACCTAAGGTCAATATGATAATTTTATTCAATTTCTTCTATTAGGCTTGTAGGTCATTCATCTTGCTTTTGTTCACCCCAATCTGTTTACAAAAGATCCGGTGGGCAAGACATGTTATAGAGATAGGCCCATTTTTCATTTTAGGGTCATACCCAACCTAAAGTTCTCAATCTATTTGAAGGTCGAAGTTTTTTGTCATACCCCACCTCTGTCTCAGTGGACTCGACCACATGGCAAGCCTTGGGTTATTGTTAACACTTTCTATTCCTAGACTTTCTATTTTGAACCTTCAAAATGTAACAACAAGGATTCTTAAGGGAATAAATTTAATATATTGAAAAGAATAGGTACAAAACTTATCAAAGCTTAAAACTCATAAATGCTAACATATAGTAATTTTAAATAAAGGGCTAATCAAGTTCTCCTAATATTTTTTTTTATACTAGGGTCTCTAGGGTAGGTCTTGATCTTCTTGAGCTTCAACAACAAACACTCTAGCCTGGTTTTGCCCACAACCCTGATTTTGCTTTTGGTTGGCATTTTGTTGTTGCTCTCTGCCCTGAGAATGATCAATCTAACCTCTTCCCTGAGAATGTTGTGGCTAACGAGCGTGAGGTATAGTCAGGTAGTTTCTTGCTACATGACCCTTCTACCTACACACATAGCACAGTCCTTAAATCCTTGCCTGTTCTTTTAGTTCATCTTTATTTAGCACATATTTTTGGGTCTGGGGTGCCTTCCCACCATTCTTATTTTTTTTGTAGGCCTCTAGGTTATCTATTTCATTACTAGGCCTTTTGCTCTTTCCTCTCAACCTCTGGTCTATGTTTATTTCATGCTATAAGATCCATATATGTCTTTAAGCTTAGAGTCATAATCACCTTTTGAATCTCAATCTTGAGACCATGAGCAAGCCAATTAGTTTTCATTCTTTCTTTTTAGATCAGCTCCCAAGAGACTTATCCAATTCAGTAAACTTTCTCTCATATTCAGCTATAGTCAAGTCCTTCTGATTCAACCTGATGAAGTCTTCTTGTAGCTTCCACAATGTCATCTTTGGAAAGAACTTTTAGTGGAAGACCTCCTTGAACTTTTCCTAGCTCATCTTTTTAATGCCAATGTTTGTTTCAACAAACATTCGTACTATCATGACTCTAGATTCTGTTTCTAGGTTATCGATCTATTTAGTGGCCTAAAAGTTTTTCTTCTAAGTTCTTTTTATGCATGGGTACAGGATTTGGTTTCAAAGCAAATAAACAGTAAAACATGCATATCACACAATCATGCAATCAAGCTAGCATAACAAGATTCCAAGCTTCCACTTAAGCTTTTAGGTTCAAGTGTCCCATACCACTCCAACCCTTTCGCTTAGGCTTCCACCCAAAACAGAGCCGCACCCAAACAATTTCACAAATTACTTGATAATTAAGGTTCTTGAGCTTATTATACTCCACCGTCCCAAACCGGCGAGCATAGAGAAACCTGTTCTGCCATAGTTACCAATCATCACCACACATGGCCCGTCATTCTTTAAGTGCAAGCTTCGTCCATAACCAGAATTCCTATGCATCCCATACTACATAGAAATCAAAAGATACAAAAGTTTCCCAGTTTAGTGTCCGGATCAAACAATTTTCTTTTTTCACACAAGTTTTAATCTCTAGCCTATGTCCTAAAGATTTATGTTTTTGATCCACTATGCCACCCATAGTTACACCACATTTCTATCTAAGGTCTTTCCCTTGGACCTAAGGTTTTGTCTAGTTGACTCACAACCTTTGGCTATGTAACATTTCAAAAGATTCATATGAAATTTGAATTTTTATTTAGAAAATTATACAGAATTGACAGATGAAAAATTTGGTAAGTCCTAGTTTACCCAAATGAGGAATAAAAATCAATTTAATGGATTTTTGGGAGAAAATATATGAATATAATGTATAACAAGGGATACCATAGCCAAAAATACAAGGATACGACCAATTTTTTATGAAAACATGATTAGAAAGTCAACTGGGATCAAGATTTGACAAAAATCCAAAAATAAAACAAGAAATTCGGCTGAAAAATAAAAAAAAAACTAACACATCCAACGGCAACAAACCTTAGATCTAAATCTGATCTCACGATCTGACTGTCGTAGGACAATTCGCATCAATGCACGAGCGCACCAAATAACGAGGATCCAACAAACAAAAACGATCAAGGAAGATCAGATGGCCATGATCAAAGCCGCAAAACGAAGATTGCGAAGACGCACAGTGCGCTCCAACGCGCGTCGATCTCTGCTCTCCGATCAAACCCGTATGCGTGTCTCAAGGAAGATCCTAGAAACCGTATAAAAGTCGAATTATAAAATATGAAAAAAATTGTGAAAATAGCCAAAAATAGCCAAAAATATCGAAAATCTAAGATAGATACAAAAAATTAATTTTTAAATTCTGAAAAAAATTCAAAAAATACTCATTTTTCCTTAAAATTAGAAAGTACAAAATCGAAGAGAATTTAGGTGTTTTACTCTAAGAAAAACTCAAAAGTTTCTATTTTTTTTCCTTTGAAAACCTTATAAACCCCCTAGGCTCTCAATTCCCTCATTCCAAAACTAAGAATTGAAATTGCCTCTTATTTTCTCTAAGCCTTCTTCTTGGCACCTCTTCCCATCTTTCCTTCTTCTTACTTGTGTGTGATAAGTTTTTTCTCTCAAATTGAAAAATTAAGTTGGGTGATCTTCATTAGCACTAGTACGTGGGGGAATTGCTATCAAAATTTTAGAAGAAAGCATCACAAGGTGGAAGTGATTTCTAGAACACCCTTCTATTCTCATTTAAATTCATGGCATGCTCATTGTTTGTGTGTTTTTAACTGAATTCAAAGATTTTTAATTTCAGTTCTAGAATTCTAAATATTTATTTCAGTATTTCAGTTTTGATTCATGTTTGAGCAATCACATCATCCATGCCATGTTAGTATCATGTTTAGGCTTTTAAAATTAAAGTATGATGCATGTTTTGTGAGTGTTTCATGAATTGACTGTGTATATTCTGAATTTTAGTTTGATGTCATATTCTAAAGTTTATTTTATGAAATCATTATATGAGAATTAGTCTAAGACGATGGTCATAATAACAACGTGCCATCATAGTGGTCAAGGAGATATTATGGATATTCTTTTCATATGAATTAGGTCATATGATTTTCAGACCTAAGTACTTGAAGGTTGTATACCACATTACCTTGTGGGTCACCATGTGTAATGGGTTGATGTTGACACGTGCCACTAACGGGTTAATGTCGAGTGGGCCCTATTTACTTAGTTAAGAGCATCAAGGGATTAAAGGCCCTTTTTGCTTAAGATTCAACTTGAACAAATTGTTGTTTGAAACACCTAATGATTGCAAGTGTTTAAATTATCTTTGTATTATGAGTTGTTCGAAAAGGATCCACTGGCTATGTGCTCACTTGTAAAGTAATGCTGGCCCGACCCGCCTATTGGTTAAGTTCACGGGGGACGGGGTGTTACAAGCGTGGTATCAAAACCTAGGCATTAGTTGTTGGGCCAAAAACAAAAAGTTTCCTTTGATACCAAGTGTGGTATCAAAACCTAGGCTTTCAGTGTCTTGGGCTTAAGATGGAAAATCAAGCCTAAACATGTGTTGATTAGGCTAGAGATAGAAAGTCAAACATTAGTTGCTTGACAAGATTTAGAAACCCAAATTAGGGTTTTACCTTGAATTGAATTGAATTTAGAATGTTGTACCTTCTATTTTTGAAATTGAAGAATGTTTTAGAATGTGTTTTTAAAAAAAAGGAAATATATGTTTTGAAATGTTTTGTTTGGATACAAAGACTGCAAGTTAAGCTAATAGTGGGTATTGTGGGCTCGGGAACCTTAGTTATCGAGCAATTTGCAAAATCGTTTGGGTGCGGCTTTGTTCTGATTGAAAGCCTAAGTAGAAGGGGTAGAGTAGTATGGGACACTTGAACCTGAAAGCTTAGGTGGAAGCTTGGAACCTTGCTGTGCTAGCTTGATGGTATGAGTGTATAATATGCGTGTTGTAATGCTTATTTGCTTTAAAACCAAATCTTGTACCTAATACGAATGAGAAGAAGCTAGAAGAAAGACTTTAGGCTACTAAACAAATCGAGAACCTAAAAATATGAATATAGAGCCATGATAGTACGAATATTTGACACATACTGACACTTTGCTGAATTTTACAAGTAAATCGCTGAAGCTAGGAGGTACATAACTCGATCCACTACCTTTGAGGAAACTAAACAGCAAGAGCAGGAACTGCCTGCTGGGATGGATGGAGGCACGAATGGAGGCACAGATGGAAGCCATGATGAATGAAATGTCACAGAGGGTACTAGATCAACTAAGAAGGACACTTCCATAGATAATCCATCAGGTGGCACCTCAGCCTCAAGTACCTGAACCTATTCCAGTCCAAGTCCCAGCACCATTACCTCAGGAACGTCAAAGGAATCCAGAGGACCTGGAAGATGAAAGACAGAAGAAGATGCTGCTGGATTTGCAAAAGCTTCACCCTCCCTTATTCGATGGAACTACTGACTGCATCTCTGCTGATCATTGGTACTAGGAGATGGAAGAGTTACTAAATGTGCTGAAGGTAACAGGTTCAAAACGAGTAGCACTAGCTACACACCAGTTCAAAGGACCAACCTGTGGATGGTGGAGGATGATGCAGATGGATCCCAACATTGACGTTGAGACCATGACCTGGGGAGAATTCAGAGAAAAATTTTATGACAAATTCTTCCCAGAGGCAACTCTCAGAAAACTCCAAGAAGACTTCGTGAGATTCAACCAGAGGGATCTCACAGTAACTAAATACGCGAGGAAGTTTACTGAGCTGGCCAAATTTTCTCGAGAACTGATCCAGGAAGAAAGAATGAAAGCCAACAGATTTGCACAGGGTCTCAAGATTGAGATTCGAAAGGTCGTAATGAGATTGGGCCTCCAACATACAAGGAAATTATTGAACGGGCCCTAATTTCGGAACAAGAACTCAACGTGGAACAAAGGTTGAGAGGAAAAAATAAGCAGAACAAAAACGGAAAGGACCAACAAGGGACCCAGAAGAAAAGTAAAAGTGGTAATGCTCCACAGAAATAGGGGCAGAACAAAGACGAGTCAAGGGAAGAAGATAAGACGCTAGGATTATGTTTCGTATGCAAGCAAAAGGGTCATTTGGCATAAATTGCCCAACTGCACTAGCTCAAGCTTCCCAACAGCAACAATAGAATACGCAGGGAGGAAGTTAGAATGGGCGACCTCTAGCCAGACAGAATCAAAACACCAATCAAGGGCAAAACTAGTGCCATGGTTAGAACCAGGACAGAATGTTAGCGGTTGAGACCCAGGAAGACCAGGCCCCTATAGTAGAAGGTACATTCCTATTGTTTAACATTGTTGTGTGACTGTTGTTTAACTCGGATGCCTCAAAATCTTTTATCTCTGAAAAACTAGCTGATAGGTTACAACTTGTGACAAAAATAATGCCTGTGACTTTGAATGTGTCCACACCAATAGTGACCATTGTGACTTTAAAAAAGATGTGTAGTTGTGACCTTAGCTTTGGGGATAAACTTTTAACAGTCGACCTATATACCCTAGCTTTTTATGGCTATGATGTAATCTTGGGGATGGATTGGTTAGACTAGTACCAGGCCCAGATAGATTGTCCTAAGAGATGGGTAACCATAACATTACCTTCTGGGGAAATCTTTAAAATCAATGGGGATATGCAGAGATTACCAAGGAATCCAACCCTAGCCTTGTTGAATTGTTTGAAGCAAACGGATGAGTTCAAGAAACTCTCTGAATAAGAACCTACTAACTTGAAGAATATTCGCGACCCAGCTGTAGTTAGTGAGTACAAGGATGTGTTCCCAAATAACTTACCTAGACTACCACCAACTAGAGAGTTAAAGTTCAAGATTTAACTTCACCCTGGAACCAACCCTATAGCCATTCCTCCTAATAGAATGGTGCCAACAAAACTAATTAAGCTGAAAACTCAACTGGATGAGCTCAGGGAGAAAGGTTTCATCGGGCTGAATGAATCACCCTGGGGAGCCCAAGTACTATTCGTGAAAAAGAAGGATGGTTCCTTGCGACTGTGTGTTGACTACCAGAAGTTGAATCAAGCTACAGTAAAGAATAAATATCCTTTACCAAGGATTTTCGACCTATTTGATCAATTACGAGGAGCCACTCATTTCTCTAAAATTGATCTTAGGTCAAGATATCATCAGCTGAGGATTCGAGAGTCTAACATTCACAAGATGACCTTTAGAATAAGATATGGACACTTCGAGTTCACCGTGATGCCCTTTGGTTTGACCAATGCCTCGGCTGCCTTCATGGATTTGATAAATCGAGTGTTCTGACTATACCTTGACCATTTTGTAGTAGTATTTGTGGATGATATCCTAATCTACTCTAAGTTAGAAGCTGAGCACCTAGAACACTTGAGGATCGTACTAGAAACCCTCAGAAGAAACCAACTATATGCTAAATTCAGTAAGTGCGAGTTCTGGATGAGGACGGTCAAGTTCTTTGATAATGTAGTTTCAGCAAAAGGCATCTTTGTAGATCCGAAAAAGGTAGAAGTCGTCATGAACTGGAAGCAACCCAAGACGGTAATAAAAATAAGAGGTTTCTTGGGCTTGGTAGGCTACTACAGAAGGTTCATTAGGAACTTTTCCAAGTTGGCAGAACCTATGACTAAGTTGACCAGAAAAAGGAGTTAAGTTCCAATGGGATAAGAAATGTTAACGGTCATTCCAAGAACTAAAGACATGATTGACTACGACTCCTGTTCTAGTCACCCCAACTCCTGGTTTTTACTTATACTTTGTATATTGATGCCTAACTGAGTGGATTGGGCACAGTCTTAATGTAAGAAAAGCAAGCTATCGCTTTCGCCTCAAGACAACTAAAGGTCCATGAGAGAAATTACCCTAATCACAACCTAGAGCTAGCAGCCATAGTGTGTGCTTTGAAAATTTGGAGACACTACCTTTATAGCGAGAAATTTGAGCTATTTTCAGATCATAAGAGCTTGAATTACATCTACACCCAGAAGGAGTTGATCCTCAAGCAATGGAGATGGATGAGGTTCTTGAAAGACTAAGATTTTCAACTACATTACCATCCAGGAAAGGCCAATGTAGTGGCTGATGCCTTGAGTAGGAAGTTCAACAAACATGAGGAAGTGAAAGGCCAGATGTACCAGTTGATCGAAGATTTTAGGTTGGGTGTAAACCTTAATGGAAAAGAAGCCTATCTTTACAATATGTCTCGCCAACCGGACCTATTACATCAAATTAGGGATGAATAGAGGCAAGACAACTGACCTGCTCAACTAATTGAAGGAGTCATGTAAGGAAAACATACTGACTTCAAGATGGATGCTGAAAACATCCTAAGGATCAGGGAAAGGATATTTGTACCTCAACAAGGATAGAGCAACAGGTCATTATGAAGCTCATCAAACTAAGTATACCATGCACCCTAGTGGGGATAAGATGTACCAGAACCTCAGGAAAACCTACTGGTGGAGAGGAATGAAAAGGGACATAGCCAAATACGTCTCTAAATGCTTAACTAGTCAATAAGTGAAAGCAGAACATTGAAAATCCTCTGGAATGTTACAACCACTCCCAATCCCTGAATGGAAGTGGGATAATATTGCCATGGACTTCGTCAGTGGTTTACCCAGAAACCAAAAAGGAGAAGACACTGTTTAGGTGATAGTGGATCGTCTCACCAAAGTAGCTCACTTTTTGCCAATCAGATCCACAGACCAAGTCAGCAAGATGGGAGAAATCTATGTGAAAGAAATCGTCTGACGTCATGGTGTACCCAAGACTATCGTGTCTGATAGAGACGCTCGCTTTACTTCACTGTTCTGGTAGAGCCTCCAGAAGGATATGGGTACTAAGCTCATCATGAGTACAACATTTCACCCTCAAACGGATGGTTAGTTTGAGAGAGTTATCCAGATTTTGGAAGATATGTTGAGGTCTTGCTATTTAGACTTCAAGGGGAATTGGAGCAAGTACTTACACTTGGCGGAGTTTGCCTATAACAACAGTTATCAGGCAAGTATAAAAATGGCTCCATTCGAAGCTCTCTATGGAAGACCCTACAGATCACCTACCTGTTGGGCTGAACTTGAAGATTAAGTATTAACTGGGCCAGACATGGTGGAAGAAACGAGCAACCAAGTCAAGTTAATACAAAGGAGACTGACTATTGCACAGAGTCGTCAAAAGAGCTATGCTGACAAATGGAGAACACCATTAGAGTTCCAAGTTGGGGACAAAGTATTTCTAAGGATCAGTCCTCAGAAGGGTATCAAAAGGTTTGGATTCAAAGGGAAGTTTTCTCCAAGGTTTGTCGGACCCTTTGAAATAATTAGAAAAATCGGGGAATGTGCTTATGAGTTGGACCTACCATACCGGATGACTTCAGCACAAAATGTATTCCATGTATCCATGTTGAGGAAATACGAACCTGACCCCTCTCACATCATTCATTGGGAAGAAGTGAATATTTAAGATGATGCCACCTACGAGGAAACAACTCTCAGAATCATTGACCACAAGGTACAAAATCTAAGAACAAAGGATATCCCATTAGTGATGGTGTTGTGGAAACATCAATGGGTAGAAGAAACCACGCGGGAACTCGAAAGCGAGATGAAGACCAAGTACCCACATCTGTTCACAAGGACTATCTAAATATGTACAAATTTTAAGGACGAAATTTTTTCTAAGGAGGGTAGGTTGAAACATCTCGAAAAATTCATATGAAATTTGAATTTTTATTTAGAAAATTATACGAAATTGACGGATGAAAATTTTGGGAAGTCCTAGTTTACCCAAATGAAGAATAAAAATCAATTTAATGAATTTTTGGGAGAAAATATATGAATATAATGTATAACATGGGATATCATAGCCAAAAATACAAGGATACGTGCAATTTTTGATAAAAACAAGATTAGAAAGTCATTGGGATTAAGGTTTGACAAAAATCCAAAAATAAAACAAGAAATTCGGCTGAAAAATAAAAAAATAACCTTAAAACACATCCAACGACTGCAAATCGTAGATCTAAATATGATCTCACGATCTGATGATTGCAGGATGATTCATAGTGAATAACGAGGATCCAACGAATAGAAACGATCGAGGAAGATCGGATAGCCACGATCAAAGCCGTAGAATGAAGATCGCGAAGACGCACGGCACGCTCCAATGCGCGTCGATCTCAGCCCTTCGATCAAACCCGTATGCGTGTCTCGAGGAAGAATCTAGGAACCAAATAAAAGCCAAATTATAAAATACAAAAAAAAAACTACGAAAATAACCAAAAAATAGCCAAAAATACCAAAAACTCGAAATAAATGCAAAAAATTGATTTTTAAATTTCGAAAAAAATCCAAAAAATACTCAATTTTTCTTAAAATTAGAATGTACGAAATTAAGGAGAATTTAGGTGTATTACTCCAAGAAAAACTCAAAAGTTTCTATTTTTCTCCCTTTAAAAACCTATATAAACCCCCCTAGGCTCTCAATTCCCCCTCATTCAAAAAATAAGTGTTGAAATTGCCTCTTATTTTCTCTAAGCCTTCTTCTTGGCACCTCTTCCCATCTTTCCTTCCTCTTACTTGTGTGTGAGAAGTTCTTCCCTCGAATTGGAGAATTAAGTTGGGCAATCTTCATTAGCACTAGTACGTGGGGCAATTGCTGCCGAAATTTCGAAAGAAAGCATCACAAGGTGGAAGTGATTTCTAGAACACCCTTTTGTTCTTATTTAAATTCATGACATGTTCATTGTTTTTGTGTCTTTCACTAAATTCAAAGATTTTCAATTTCGGTTCTATAATTTTAAATGTTTATTTTAGTATTTCAGTTTGATTCATGTTTGAGCAAGCATATCATCCATGCCATGTTAGTATCATGCTTAGACTCTTAAAATCAAAGTATGATGCATGTTTTATGAGTGCTTCATGAATTGACTGTGTATATTATGAATTTTAGTTTAATTTCATTTTCTGAAGTTTATTTTATGAAATCATGATATGAGAATTAATCTAAGACGATGGTGATAATAACCACGTACCATCATAGTGGTCAAGGCGACACTATGGATGTTCTTTTCATATGAGTTAGGTCATATGGTTTTCAGACCTAAGTACTTGACGGTCATGTACCACATTACCTAGTGGGTCACCATGTGTAATGGGTTGATGCTGACACGTACCACTAACGAGTTGATGTCGAGTGGGCCCTGTTTACTTAGTTAAGAGCATCAAGGGATTAAAGGCCCTTTTGGTCTGATACTTGACTTGAACAAATTGTTGTTTGAAATGCCTAATGATTGCAAGTGCTTGAATTATCTTGGTGTTATGAATTTGAATATAAAAGATGGTTGTTCGAAAAGAATCCACCGGGCTATGTGTTCACTCCTTCCTTTCTTATTTTTCAGGCACATGAAATCTATGGAGCAGTTGAACATGGATAGTTCTTAGATATCTTCTACCTTATTAATATTTTTTTGAATTTTTAGGGCATGTTGCTCAAATTATTTATGTTTTTCTACTAAAAAGTATTTTGAAGCCTTTCGCTATAATAATTAGTTCTTTTTGAAAGGTTTAATACTGTTAATTTTTTCTATTTTGAATTTCTTTATCTCTTTTAATTTGCCTTGATTTTATTTAAATGAAAATTTTGTAGTCTTGAATTTTTATACAAAGGCATGAGATATTGAAAAAGAAAATAACAAGTATGTGTTACTTGTAAAGTAACACCAATCCAACCTACCAGTTAGTTAAGTACACTGTCAAGACAATGGTGGTTATGTCCAATGCTTAAAGATACGGGGGTCGGGGTGTTACAGGCTAGCTGAAATACCACCTTTGGCATCTTTTTCGGCTTCTATTCAATTCCTTGCCTTAATTTTTCACCTTCTAATTTTCTTTTATGGAAAGTAAAGTTATTTTTCAACTCAAACTACTCGTACAAGCTGGTGGAACAACCTCAAAATTGGGAAGCGAGACCAAAGTCTGCTTAGCAACCACTCTTTCTAGGGCGGGATAACCCACCTCCGGTTCAATGTTTAGATTTACTCGGGAAAAGGCTTACCCACTATCAGCTTAACTTGCAGTCTTTGCATCCAAACAAAACGTTTTAAAAACATATATTTCATTTCTAAAAACACTTTCTAAAATGTTTTTCAATTTCAAAATAGAAGGTAAGGCATTCAAGATTCAATTCAAAGTGAAACCCTAATTTGAGTTTCTAATTCTAGTCAAACAAGTACTAATTGACTTTCTAATTCTAGCCCAACAACACATGTTTAGGCTTGAATTTCTATTTCTAGCCCAGCATATCTAATAGCTAAGCTTTGATACCACCTTTGTAACACCCCGACCTCCAAGAGACAGGTTTAAGCTCAACCACAAGGCAGGTTGGGTCCTATGTTACATTTACAAGTACACAACTTCCATCTTAATTCCTTTATTCAAACTCTTATTGAAATACTTATAAATATACTTTCATTGAGTTTAGTTTTTAACAAGATAATACAAGTAAATAAGAGAAAACTTCAAACTCTTTATTTATATAAAATAAAAAAAAATATATTATTGAATTCATATAATCAAAAGAAATAGTGCATAACTCTAAAATTTAAAAAAAAATTTAGTAGAAGTCTTTATTCAAAATTTGGGCATTATGCCCTTACATAGAAACTTTCTAAAAATAAACTTTCTAATTCCTTAGCAAGCTTGATCATGCATTTCAAATTATTGAAAAATAAACGGAAGGGGTGAGTACATAGCCTAGTGGATCATTCATTATACAACTAAGTTACTATTTCAAATCAATAGCACATCCAAATTCAAACACTTTCATGCATTAAGTGATTCAAACAACTTTTTCGTTGTAGTTGACATTAAGACTGAAAGGGGTACTACGCCTTTAATGTTCTTAATTTAGATACACCTCTTTAGGGTGGAAAGACATTTCTTTGTCACTTTCCATTGGATGTCATATACTAAGTATCCCTTAGTTGCGCCCCACAACCACACACTCCAAGCTTGGGTTAAGAACACCCATAGCACCCATACGGGTCACTATGACAGTACGTGGTTCTTATTTTCAATTTCTTATATTTAAGAGTCACATAATCATAAAAGAAATTCAAATTGTAAATTTCAAAATTTTAAACAACCAAGAAAACATGAAAAACATCACATAGCGTGCTTGAAACATTAAATTAAATCCTACATATGGATTTTAAGCATGACTTGCTCGCATGAGTGATTAAGACATAAAAACATGATGAAATAAAATTAAAATATGATTAAACATGCTGAAACCAAAATAAAACAGGCTGAAAACTAGAATTCAAACAAGAATGAATATGCTAGAAATTTGAAAGAGCAAAGTAGAAGTTCAAGAAATCCCCTCCACCTTAATCCGAGTTTCTTTGTAGAATTTGGTAGAGCTTCCCCTTATCTACTTTCAAAATTCTAATCACTAACAAAACTACTTAAACAATTCTCTAAAATACTGAAATAAGAATTTTTCACACAAGAAAGAAAAGAGAGTGAGAAGGGGTGCCAAGAAGAAGGCAAGAACAAGCAAAGAGAGAAGTGTCAACTCTTTGCTTTGGGATGAGATGAATGTAAGCAAGAGGGGGTATTTATAGGTGCTCATGAGCATAAAGGGGGCACCTAGGGAAGCTCACCATGTTTGGGCATGTTTCCATACTCATAAGAGGATGGGTTACATAAAGAGGGCAAGTGTGTTCATGGTTGGTAAGTGGGACCTCTAAGGTTTCTAATCCAAGTGTGAGCGAAATCTTTGAACCTTATTTATTTCTTTTACGTGTGTGAACACAATTAAAGGTTTAGAATACATTCTAATCTCTCTTGGATGTCCTCTATTAGTAGGGAAACATTCTAATATGTTTTGATTCATAAAATAAAATAAGTTTCTAATATGGCGACACAAAAACAAAGCTTTGAAATATTTCTTATTTCCCTTAGATTCTCTCCTTTTTTGGCTCCACATGTGAGCATGAGGCAAGTTTCAATTTTCTTATTTTTTTCTAGGTGAAGGAATCTTTGCATATGTCTTTAAATCAGCTACTTTCATTAAACTTCTATCTTGGGTTTGTCAAATGTGTGCCCACACACACACTTAAGAGACATTTTATATGTAACCTTAATATACATGATCATTTATCTTGGCACATGGAATCATTCTTCATGGTTTCTATAGGTGTGGGCATACTTGATCATTTACATGGCACATGGGATCTTTCTTCATGGTTTCAAGTAATGGACAGGTCCCATATAGCTTAGGGTAGTGTAGGGTGCACATGATCATGGTTATCCACCTATGTGACTTGCACTAGAGGTGGCCATGACTTCATAGGTTCACAAAAATCAAATAAAAATTAAAATCTCCTTATTTACATGGGCATATGATTTATATCCTATAGTTTTGCAATCACATGAACCTAATGCACATTTTAAGGTATGGTTCGGCCCAAGGTGATTTATCTCTAAAGCTTTCCTTATTTAAGACCCACTGAGTTCACTAGGCAATTGAAAATCCAAATCTTGGCCAATTGTTCTGATTTTTAGATATGTCATTCATTTTGTTAGTTCATGTCCATTCATTTCATTTCGGGTCATTTCGATCCCCCGAAGTACACTAAATGACAATTTTTTCTAATTTAGACCCCCTGAAGGGTGTTTGGCAAATGAAAACCTTAACCTTGACCAATTGTTCTATTTTTGTGATATGTTGTCCCCTTAGTTGGTTAATGTTACCTTACTTTATTTCAAGTTGTTTTGAATCCCTAAAATGAGCTCGATTTCATTTTGCACCCAATTTTCACTGAATAAATGATAAATTTAATTTAATTGAGTATAGAGGATATAGGGTATTTTAGTGTACATTATCATGGTGTTCCCCCCATGTGGTTTGCACATGTTTAGGGGTGGCCATGAATTTATGGGTCCATATTAATTTAATAAAATTTCATACCTCATTATTTACCAAAAATTAAGGACTTTAATATATATTTTGTGTTCATAATAAAATAATGCACATTCCCAAACTATCATTTGGTTAGGGTGATCCTCATTTCATTTACTTTCCTAATTTAGATGCCACTAAAGGGTATTAAGCAAATGAAACCCAAATGAGCTGATTTTTGGATATATTGTCCAATTGATTAGTTCATAGCATCTTGTGCCATTTTAAGTTGTTTTGTACATATGTATGATTTGCACTAGCTAATACAAAAAATTAGGAAAATTTAATTGAGTTAATGATTTGGGATATTTGGTTAAACTATGATTCGCATGCTTAACTACATTAATTATTTATGTATTCTTTGCAAAATAAATGTTGATTATTTAATTGGCATACTAAAACTATATTTTGCAAAATATATGTTAAATAATCAATGCAGTTAAACATGCTACTCATAGTTTAACCAAATATCTCAAATCATTCGTTCAATAAAATTTTCCTAATTTTTTGTATTAACCAGTGTGAATCATACACACATGTACATATTATTCATATTTAAGTATAATAACATTTCAATGTAAAGCAGTTTGCAGTTACCAGGATCACCGATTTTCCTCTCAAAAAAAATGCACGCCTTGCTGGAGTTAATAATGAATGATGGGAAGGTAGCATGACATATATAGATACATATCTTGAAGCATCATGTGCTTGTTGCTGCAATCTATCTAGCACTAGTTATATCTTGAATGCTTCAGAAAGTACCATCAGTGAGCAAAAATTCAGAAAGTATGATAAGAGATGCATGAAGAAATACTTTTGTGACCTACTAGAATATGAAGGATGGATGACTGACAGTTGCTTTGCTAATTGGAGATCATGAAAAGCAATTGACAACACTTAATAACAAGAAGAAAAGATTAGAGCAAGAAATTTATGATTTACAAGGTTTAAAGTTTTTCTGTAACCTTAACCATATCTTCATGTGCTTCCCCCAAATTGGAATAAAACCATAAATGAAATAAGTTAATTGTTTGTTCAATGCTTTAGATACTGTAATGTTTTGTTTTAAGCATACAGGGTTGTATCTGGCATTTGATTTTTTCAGGTTAGCTTCTATTTTCAATAATTTTGACTTGTTTTACTAGTGTAATTATTCCATGTACAAACATCATGTTTCTAGAGCATCCCCATTGAATGGTTGGATCCTTGGATCTATAGCTTCCTTGGAATTTCCCAAGGTGATTTTTTTCTGGCCTGAACTTGTAGTCAATCCTTGGTAATTTGAGGGCATTTTTGGAGAATGGATAAGGAACATGCTAAAGTTGGGTCCTTTTATGAGCTGTTGACCTTTGTAGACACTAGAAGAAAAAATCTTCTGTTGATATATATATATATATATATATATATATATATATATATATATATATATATATATATATATATATATATATATATATATACATATACATATACATATATATACCATGTTGTTTGTATATCATGCATAAATATGGACAAGATTAATGTTATCTTGTGTATGGGAAGGAAAGTGCAGCGCAATTCTTGAGCTAATAGGCTAACCTCAAGGGAAAGTACACCGTAATACTTTAGTTGTTATTCTTATTCTTACTTTTTTTAAATTAATCTAATTAAGTTCAATTTTTTTATGTAGATATATATTGAGTTGTTTTAATTGTTACAGTTGTTCTTTAGCTCTTATTCTTATTTTTTTTTTAAAATAATCTAATTAAGTTAATTTTTTATGTAGGTATATATAAGGATTAGAACAATGGAGAACTTGAGTTTATATACTTGGATTGTGTATCAAGATGAGACGTGATGATCCTTCAAGAAGAATTTTTGCTTATATAACTTTTTATTTTTATTTATTGGGATTAATAACGATAAGTAGTGTAAATAATAATTACACTTTTTGATGGATTGTATATATGTTTGACAATATGAAATTTTTTATTCTTATGTGATACAAATAATGTGCGCATATATATATTTATAATATATGTACTTTAATTTTGATCAAATAATGTGTGCATAACAAAAGAATAATTCATATATAATGTGCATAAATAGTAGTATAATGTGAGAATAATTACATAATAATACGAGAATAAACGAATAATGCGCTCATATATATATACATAAAATATGTACTTTATTTATGACTGACTAATGCAAGTATAACACACGAATAATTCATGTATAATGCATCTAAATAACGGTTTAAGGTGAGAATAATTTCATAATAATGCAGGAATAAACGAATAATGCATGCATATAATTTCGTAAGGTATATTAACCAACAGAACAATTTTTATACATGCATTATTCAATTATCAACGCTATATATTTATATGCGCATTATTCGATTTTTATCACTACATTATACCACATTTCACGAGTTATATATGCAATTATTCACGCATTATTCGATCATTATCGCTAGATTTTTATATGGGCATTATTTGATCTTTATCCCTACATTATACAACATTTCACGGGTTATTTATACCATTATTCATCCATTATTTGATCGTTATCGTTAAATTTTTTATACATGCATTATTCGATATTTATCCCTATATTATACTACATTTTACTGGTTATATATATACCATCATTCACAAATTAATTATTCAATTGTTATCGCTAGATTTTTATATGTGTAATAATTAACATTTATTCTTACGTTATACCACATTTCACGTGTTATATATACCATATATATTATTATCGCAATATTCGATCGATATCCCTACATTTTTTATACGTGTATTATTCTAACATTATACCTACATTATACCACCATTCATGGGTTATACCCTTATTCACGCATTATTGTATCGTTATCCCTACATCTTTACACACATTATTCGATTGTTATGCCTACATTATACTGCCATTCACGCGGTAAACCATTATTCACACGTTAGTGGTATTATATAGGTATAACATATATATGAATAACTTATGTATATAACGTAATATGTTTACAATGGTCAAATAAACGTTATTATAGATAGCTATAGACAACGTTCACAAATGTATATCGTAATAACTTATGTATTTTTAACAACAGTCGACTAACGAACATTGTAGAAGGTGTTATTCGATGATGGGCAACTACGATTGTTGTAATAACATAGAACAACGTTCGTCTGCTCATTGTAATGATGTTTTCAACAATGTTTCCATGGTGAATGTTGTTGTACACCTTTTATATAAGAGATTTGACAACAGATATTTTATGAACATTGTTGTATGCCTTCTATTACAACAGTCATTGATGCATGTTGTCGAATTGACGTTGTTGTATCATCAATTTCATGAATGTAAGCAAGAAGGGGTTTAAACAGATGTTCTTGAGCACCATGGGGATGGTTTGGACATCACACACAATGAGCATCTTTTCATACACAATGAGGACATTTTGCATTGATTTGGGCAAGTAAATCTTATGGTTTGAGCAAGTGAGCTCATGGTTGGGCAAGTGGGACCACTATGGTTTTCAATCCAAGTGTGAGCAAAATCATTGAACCTCATTTGTTTTTATGTGTGTCAACACAATTAAAGGTTTAGAATATATTCTAATCTCTCTTGGACATCGTCTATCAGTAGGAAAACATTCTAATATTTTGTGATTCATGAAATCAAATAAGTTTCTAATATGGGCACATAAAAACAAAGTTTTGGAATGTTTCTTATTTCCCTTGGATTCTCTCCCTTTTTGGCTCCACATGTAAACATGAGGTAAGTTTCTATTTTCTAATTTTTACTAGGTGAAGGAATCTTTCTATATCTATTTAAATTACCACACTCCACTATACTTCTATCTTGGGTTTATCACATGTGTGCCCACACACATATACGAGGCGTTTTGTAAGTAACCTTGGTATACATGATCATTTATTTTGGCACATGGAATCATTCTTCATGGTTTCTATAGGTTTGGGCATACTTGATCATTTACATGGCACATGAGATTATTCTTTACGGTTTCAAATAATGGAAACATTCCATTGGGGTTGAGTAAGGTGAGGGTGTATGTCACACCCTGACCCCCGAACCAGACGCCATGTCTGTCAATCTGAGGCCCCATCGTCGGGCATCGTGCGGCTCCAAGCTCTACGCGTGGTTCGCCGAGGCCTCGGGCGTGCGACAGTTATCGTCATCTATCGTTCTACCTCTATACACGAGGTTTAAATCATTTCTTTAATTTCAAATAATCATTTTAATCATGTTTCACTAAGCAATTGGTTTCAAATCAAATTCACCAGATGTTCAAAATCATATTTATACTAGAAATTAAGATAATAGTAGCGAAAGCATTTCTTTCGGATCAAATCTTTCTAAATCATTTAACACTGTATAACGTACCATAACTAAAAATTGTCAGTTTATCAATCAAGATAAAAACAGTGTTCAAATGGTAAAAATAGTCTTGTATATATACATATACAAAAATATGATACATGGCCCCTTGGCCCAAGTTCAAACATACATCGTAAAAACTGTACAAAACAGAGAGCTAGTTTAACAAAAATATCACACTCTCTCTCTATACGTCCTCCAGTCTCTGGTCTGCATCCTCACTGAGCGCTGGGCTCATGAGTACCTATAAAATAAAAATGGGGTGAGCTCGAAATCCTAGTGGATCTCCCCTACACATGAATAACATTATACAAACGAGCATACAAAACATGCAAACAGTTTCAAATCATTAAGGGCGTTTCAAACACTTAGGCAGTTTATCCGTTGCGCTCTAATATCAGGAATTTACCATTTGATATCAGGAATTAACCGAAAGAGTGAACCACTCTCGGTATCCCAATTGTGGTCTTGAAAACAATCAGGCGCAACATCTTTATAACACAGAAGTCTACCTCTGAGAACCCGACCCAAGAAGATATTGAAACCAAGGGAAAAATTCGCATGACTTTCCAAATTCAAGGGTATCATACGGCTGCTTGCAGTTTGGCCTAGTTAGGGATACCCACAATGACGTCCTGGGACATCCGGAGAACCTCAACGCCATGTGCCACCAGTGCCCGTCCATCGCCCCGGTACGTGGATTTCTTAATAAACCTTTAATGTTCTTTAGTTTCACAATCATAGTTTTCATTCCACACAGCATACAAACATGCTTATTCAATATGCTGACCTAGGCAAAGAAAACGAATAAACACCAAGCTGATCATAATATCCTAGTACTAGAAAGCGAGTAACTAGACATTAGGATATCATGTTAATCAATCCACCCAAAGCATACATCCTAGCATGATACTAAGTATAGGAATTAAACATGAATCATATTTCGTATCCTACATCCGCATAATACTAAAGAGTGAGGAAGAGATAGTCAACCCCACCTGTACGTGCTAGAATATCGCTGGGTCGTCGCTCCTCGCACAACAGTCCAATATCGTCAATCTGCATCATTAGATGGTAATGATACATTACTTTGGGCCTTTAATACACATCTAACCCAACCCTAAAGGTCTGTTATCAATTAGTGTTTTAGAGGGTACCCAAAACACTCAAAAACAATGTTCAAGTCCATTGACTGCGCTTAGTACGGTGTGGACCACAGTTTACACACCATTTCTCACTAAATAATGGGATTTCACATGTGTACACCATACTTGTGATTACTAATCCTGTTTAACACTTAAATCTAGTGTTTTGGACACCCAATAATCATTTAAACACATAAACCAATTAAGAGATAGTTGTTTACATTGTTTACTCATCAAAATCCCTTGATCAAGCCTTAAAAATGAGATTTTCTTTCAATGAAATCGATCCCTTCATTTCTATCACCAAACAAACATCCTAAATCCATCATACTAGTGTCCAAACACACATACAAGAGAATAAACAACAGCTTATCCTATTTGGCTTGGTTTTCAGCCACTAAACTCACAACTCAAGGTTCAAAAAGGAATTTTCATCTCTTTGATTCACTAACTATTGAAAACTACTCTTAGCTGAGCTCAAAACTTAAAGAAAACTCAAAGAAAATCAAAGAACTCACCTTTGAATCACCCCTGTCGCTCCTCTCCAAATCTCGGATCGTTTCAGTGCAAAATGAGAAAATCAACGCTTGAAACATATATATAGCTCGCACACGGACCGCAATCGGCTTCAGACGGACCTCGGTCATTGGATAGATTTCTCTTCATGGACCTTGATCTTCACTTCATGGACCTCGATCATCCCTTTATGGACTTCGGTTGGCACTTTACGGACCGCGGTCACCGATGTGACCTAGTTTTCTCGTTTCTGCACTTTTTTACTGATGACCGCGGTCTTCCCATAAGGACCGTGGTCCACAGTGTTGTTTTGCACTTTTCATGTATTTTTCACATCACGGACCGCGGTCGACAGCAGACGGACCGCGGTCGGCAGAATGATGCCTTATTTTTTTCATGCTCTTTTTCGCACGTTTCTAGCTATCCGAATGTTCTAATAAATTTTATCTTGATTAAATATCATACAACGATAATTAAAAACAAGTTTCCAATCATTTTTATATTTATTTTTAATTTTAAAAAATTCATGTTGACGTGGACACATTATAAGACCTAGGGTGATTACAATCTACCCCCCTTAAAGAAATTTCATCCTCGAAATTTAAATGGAAAGTACCTGAGTAATGTGTCCAATCAATTTGTCCTATTGAAGAGATCTGGGTATTTCTTCTGCATCTCACTCTCAAGTTCCCAGGTTGTTTCCCCCAGGTTATGATGCCTCCACAGGACTTTGACTAAAGGAATGTCCATAGTCCTGAGACTCTGCACCTTACGGTCAAGAATCTGCACTGCTGGCTCTTCGTAAGTAGCATCATCTCGAAGTGCAATCTCATCCATATGCAAAACATGAGATGGGTGTAGTTCGTACTTCCATTATGTACTGAGGATAATCTATTAGGCAAATCCAGCTCATAAGCGCATGCACCAACCCGTCTAATAATCTCAAACGGACCAATGTACCGTGGTGTTAGCTTCCCCTTCACTCCAAACCGTCTAATTGTAACACCCCAACCCCCGTATCATTAAGCATTGGACGCATCCACCATTTTTTTGACAGTGGACTAAACCAAACAGCGGGTCGGGCCGGTGTTACATTACAAGCGACGCACACTTGACTTTCTATTTCAGTCATTTCATGCCTTGATCGTATTTAACCG
>JAJIYU010005042.1:0-23128 GCA_030144865.1 Tinospora cordifolia
TATATATATATATATATATATATATGTATGTATGTATGTATGTATGAATGTATAGTATGGGTAGACGCATAATATTCTTCTTTATTAATATATATATATATATATATATATATATATATATGTATGTATGTATGTATGTATGTATGAATGTATAGTATGGGTAAACACATAATATTCTTCATTATTATAATAGTCTTCACTATTAAAATATTTCGTATAAGAAAATAATATATTTTTTGATATTATATATCTGTGTGTGTGTGTGTGTGTGTGTGTGTGAATATAAGTGTAAAACATTTAGATTATTATGTATTAAAACATATGGTTAGATGTATTTATGAATTTAGAAAAAATAATTTACATGCACACACACACACAGATATATATAAGTTAAAAGGAAAGGCGCGTGGGCCTTGCGCAAAAATGTGTCTATATATAGTATGACGCATAATATTTTTCATTATTATAATAGTCTTCACTATTAAAATATTTCGTATAAGGAAATAATATATTTTTTGATATTATATATATATATATATATATATATCTGTGTGTGTGTGTGTGTGTGTGTGAATATATGTGTAAACTATTTAGATTGTTATGTATTAAAACATATGGTTAGATGTATTTATGAATTTAGAAAAAAAAATTTATACACACACACACACATATATATATATATAAGTTAAAAAGAAAAGGCGCGTGGACCTTGCACAAAAATGTGCTGGGTCGCGCGCAAAATTGTGCGCGGGCCGCACGAGCGCAAGTGTGCGTTTATAAATACAAAATTTAAAAAGAAAAAAATTAATAAAAAGAACAATTAAGGAAAAAAAAGGAAAGAAAATTTCAAAAAATCTCCTGAAACCCTAAAATCTGTGGGTTTTTTTGGAGCCGCCAAGACCTAAGTAAAAATGGAAGATATCCAATTTAGGAAGGCTGAAAAATGACAGAGTTGACTCCCACAGTCTTTATATAAACCTCCTCATTCCCTCATTATTTTTCATCCCAACAAGAATTGAAAAAAGTTCTTTCTTGCTCTCTCGGCCTCCTTCTATGCATCTTTAGTCCATTTTCTTTTTCTTGAATTATTCCAAATAGCCTGCAAAGTAGTAGCAATGAAGTGTTACATAGATCTTGGCAAAAAAATTGGAAAGGAATTTAGGAAGCAATCTCGAGGTGAAATGACTTCTATCTCTTAATTTATTATTTTGATTCAAATAATGCGTGCTTGTGTGGTTAACTTAGTTTTCTTTTACATATCTTTTTAATTTATACATTTAAATTATTATATTGTTCATGACTGAGAGAGTATGCTCTGTAGTTACGTTTTGTATGATCTTCTACATTAGAAATCGAAAGT
Source organism: Tinospora cordifolia (assembly GCA_030144865.1). Lineage (NCBI taxonomy): Eukaryota > Viridiplantae > Streptophyta > Magnoliopsida > Ranunculales > Menispermaceae > Tinospora > Tinospora cordifolia. The sequence continues at coordinate 1,361 of JAJIYU010005042.1, forward strand.
CATCCTTCTTATTTTATTTTAAATGTTGATTGGTGGCGTAATGTTATACTGTTAGAATATTTAATTTATATTTAAATAATTATTTGTTATGCTCTTACAATTAATAAAAGATTAAGTAGATATTTTAAACACATATCAACATAGGGTCAAATTTGCACCGTGAGCATTCCAAACAGGGGTTGTGAGGTAATAAAGGGTTCAAATTTGATCCTACTTCATTTCAATAAGTCTGAGCTTAGTATAGTAGCTCTTTCCGTAGGGATGGATTGCTGGGGGTATCGTTTTGCTCTATAAGGGCAATAAAAAATAATAAATTAGTTAAATAATTTAATTTCTTATATGTGGTTGCCATGCATGTGTTATTTTGTCAAAATAATGAATTAAATATTTGGGATGATTCACTAGGCTTTATAGCCCACGCTTCATTTTTAATATTTTAGGAAATTAATTATCAAGGCTGCATGAGAGTAATTTATTAGTAGAAAATTTTATTTAATCTCATTGTAGGGCACATGGGCCCAAATTTATTCATTATTTCATTTCGTTGTAACCCTTGAATTTTTTTAATAATAAAGGATTTATTTTATTTCTTGGCATCATAGATTTTTGTATATAGATTAATATTTATAGGATATCTCATGGATATGAAAAAGAAAACAGAATAAGGATAACGTAACATGGGTCTGCCTCTTGGGCGGCCCAAAACTTACTAGAGTTCAAAGGAGATGCCAAAGGTGGTATTGCGAGTAGATGAAGGTTGAGAGTTCAACAAAAGAACTTCTCCACCAGGACTTGAACACTAGGTCTAGGAAAGAGACCTTAGGTAGAAACTTGGGTGACACAGTGAATCATAAATAAACATTAGGATATAGGTTAGAGACTGATACCATATGAAAACGAAACACTTGTATGGTTAGGGCACGAGATCGGAAGGATCTTGTATCTCTAGTTTCTATGTGGTATAGGACACATAGGAATTCAAGGGTATGGAGGAATCCTTGACTTGAAAAATGATAGACCATGTTTGGTGAATTATCGGTGGCTTTGGACGAACTTGCTTTCCTATGCTTAGCTGGTATGGTACAGTCAAGTGTAGTGGGGCTTGGTAAGCCTTAGAAATTGAAACATTTGTGAAATTGATTGAGTGTAGTGAAACTTCTAAGTGGAAGTCCATGTCGATGGGCAATGGTGGTATAGGACACTCGAACCCGAAGGGATAGGCGAAATTCCATAATGTTGCTATGCTAAGCATGAACTTGCATTATTGAATGATTGAATGTATGATGATCTTACTATTTGAATATGCATGTATGAGACCAAATCGTATACCTAAAAACAAAAAGAACTTAGAAGAATAAACTACTAGGCCACTGAACAAATCAAGAACCTAGAAACCTAAATCTAGAGTCATGATAGTACGACATGGCAAAACCATGAAAGTTAGTACTAAAATAACTTGATTTGTAGATAAATGGTCAGACCTAGAAGATATGCTCCCAGGGCTACAACGTCTAACAAGACTGATTCTTGGGGGCAAGAGGTACCAAATAACACAGCTGATGATATTAGAGATCACAAGGATGGTCATGGAACAACTCGAGAGGGCCCTACCTTAGATAACGCCTTAGGTGGCACCACAGCCATAGGTTTGGGAACCTATCCCGGTTCAGCAACCAATGTCAATACCAGTGCCCGAGGTTCTAGTTCGTCAGGAGGAACATGAAAATCTAGAGGATAATGAGCATAGAAAAATGTTATTGGAATTAAAGAAGCTTCAATTATCACAATTTGATGGTACTACTGATAGCTTAATAGCTGACCATTGGTATCAGAAATTAGAAAAACACCTGGATGTATTGAGAATAACGGGACCGAGTTGGGTAGTGTTGGCTACCCATCAATTCAAGGGATCCGCTAGAAGCTAGTGGAAGATGGTAAAGGCATATCCAAACATTAATGTTAGCAGAATGAACTGGGAAGAGTTTAGGGAGATATTTTATGATAAATTCTTCCTTAACACAACACTGGGAAAGATGCTGGAGGACTTCGTTTAGTTAAAATAGAGAGATTTGACAGTAGCTGAGTATGAGGCCAAATTTATTGAATTGGCCAAGTTCTCACCTAAATTGGTTAGTGAAGAAAAGAAGAAGGTCAACCGCTTCACTCAAGGTCTCAAGATTGAGATCCAAATATTAATAAAGACGATATGCCTGAAGACATATAGATAGGGCATTGACACTAGAGCAAGAATTGAACTTTGAACAGAGGATAAGGAACCAGAACAAGAGGCCAACAAATGGCAGGGATCATCATGGGCCTTAGAAGAAACAAAATTTTAACCAACAAAATGGTGGAAGCAGGGAACCCTCGGCCCTATAGTAAATAAAGCCAAACAAAGAAGAACGAAAGGAGCAAGAAAGATAACAAGGCTTATGCTATTTTTCCAACTAACCAGGACACTTGGCGAGGTTCTATCTTGTTAAAGTCCAAGCCCCACGACAACAACATCAAAGAGGATGACAAAATGGACGTCCTCAACAGTAGCAACTGTGACCAACAACAACTAGGGGCAGAACCAAAATCAGGGCCGTAGGCAAAACTAGGCTAGAGTATTTGTAATTGTTGAAGAACAAGGCCCTATGGTAGAAGGTACATTCCTATTATTTAATGTTTCTGTGAAACTGTTATTTGATTCGGGTGCTAGGAGATCTTTTATTTCGGAAGAACTGGTTAATAGGCTATAACTCGTAACAAAAACCTTGCCTATAACCTTAAACGTATTCACACCCATAGGAACTACTATCACTGTAAAGAGAATGTGTACATGTGATCTTAGATTTGGGGATAAGTTAATTTCGGCCGAGCTTCGAGTACTTCCATTCTACGAATACAACGTGATATTGGGCATGGATTGGTTGGACCAGTATCAGTCACAAATCAATTGCCCCCAGAGAAGAGTAACGAAAATATTGTCCTTAGGAGAAGACTTTAAAATCAATGGTGATATTCATAGGTTGCTTAGGAGCTCAATGATGGCCATGTTGAATTACTTAAGGCAGAAGGATGACCTCGAGACACTCTTAGAGGAGGACTCTGAAGGACAAAATAAGATCAAGAGCCTAGAAGTAGTCCAAGACTACAAAGATGTATTTCCTGGTAACTTACCCGGACTACCACCAACTAGAGCTATTGTGTTCAAGATTGAACTCCAACCTAAAACCAACCCCATAGCTATATCTTCATACCGTATGACACTAGTAAAATTAATCGAGTTGAATGCTCAACTAGATGAGCTCCGGGAGAAAGGATTCATCAGTCTAAGTGGATCACCTTGGGGAGCTCTAGTGCTATTCATGAAAAAAAGGACAGATCTATGAGACTTTGCATTGACTTTTGAAAACTAAATTAGGCAATGGTAAAGAACAAGTATCCTTTTTCCAAGAATAGACGACATATTTGATTAATTGAGAGGAGCCACTAATTTCTCAAAAATTGATCTTAGGTCAGGGTATCGCCAGTTGAGGATTTGTGAATTAGAAATTCACAAGACTGCCTTTAGAACCCGATATGGCCACTTCAAGTTTACAGTAATGCCTTTTGGTTTCACCAATGCCCCGACAGCATTCATGGACTTAATAAACTACGTATTTAGGCAATACCTTGACCAGTTTGTCATGGTATTCGTTGACGACATCCTAATATACTCTAAGTCCAAAGAGGAGCACACTTGAGGATCATGTTAGAAACACTTAGAAGACACCAACTGTATGGCAAGTGTAACAAGTGTGAATTTTGGATGAAGCGGTCAAATTTCTTGGTCATGTAATATTAGTGGAAGGTATCTTTATAGATCTTGAAAAGGTGGAAGCTATCACAGATTGGAAACTTCCTAAGATGGTTACCGAGATCCATAGCTTCTTGGGCCTAGCTAGATATTACAGAAGATTCATTTAAGACTTTTCCAAATTAGTAGAACCTATTATCAGAGTAACCAGAAAAGAAGTTTTGTTCAATTGGGATGAGAAGTGTGAACAATCATTCCAAGAACTAAAGAGGAGATTGACTTTAGCTTCCATCTTAGTCACTTTGACTCATAGAATCACGTATGTTCTGTACACAGATGGTTCACAGAATGGATTGGGTGCAATCTTAATGTAAGATGGAAAAGTTGTTGCCTATGCTTCCCGACAACTAATGATCCATGAATGAAACTATCCAACACATGACTTAGAACTAGTAGCTATAGTATTTGCCTTGAAGATATGCAGGTATTACCTATATGGTGAGAGGTTCGACCCAGAAAGAATTGAACCTTAGACAGTGTAGGTGGATGGAAATCCTTAAAGACTACGGTTTCCAACTTTATTACTATCCAGGAAAAGATAATGTAGTAACAGATGCCCTTAGTAGAAAATTCAGCAAACAGGAGGAGGAAAAGCGTTAGATGTACCAACTGATTGAAGACTTCAGGATGAACATAACATTAAATGAAGAACGAGCTTATCTATGCAATATGACTTGTCAATCGGATCTTCTGCATTAGATTAGGGAAGATCAAAGGCAAGACAAATGGCTCACAATGTTGATTGAAGGAACTCAACGAGGAAAACATACCAACTTTAGAATGGACACTGAAGGTACCTTATGACTAGGAAAAAGAATTTGTACATCGTAAAATGGACCGATTAGGCAAACATTCTAAATGAAGCCCATCAAACAAAGTACACAACGCATCCAAGAGGAGATAAGGTGTATCAAAATCTTTGAAAAACCTATTGGTGGAGAGGTATGAAGAAAGATGTAGCCAAGTACATCTCTAAGTGCCCAATCTATCAGCAGGTAAAGGCAAAACATCAAAGGTCATCTAGACTATTACAACCACTTCTGATCCCAGAATGGAAGTGGGATAACGTCGCCATGGATTTCGTCAGCGAGATACCCAAAAATCAAAAAGGGGAAGATATTGTTTGGGTAATTATGGATCGTCTCACTAAAGTGGCACATTTCTTGCCCATTAGATTCATAGACCAAGTTAGTAAACCAGGTGAATTCTATGTGAGACAGATAATACGCCTTCATGGAGTACCTAAGACAATAGAGTTAGATCGGTACTCTCGTTTTATGTCACAATTTTTGAAGAGTCTATAAAAGGAACTAGGCACTACACTGACCATGAGTATGGCTATTCACCCTTAGATGGATGGCCAATCTAAAAGAGTCATCCAAACGCTAGAAGACATGTTGAGGTCTTATGTCCTTGAATTGAAGAAAGTACCTACACCTAGCGGAGTTTGCTTATAACAATAGTTATCAGGCAACTATAAGGATAGCTCTGTACGAAGCCCTCTATGGGAGGCCCTATAAATCACCAACTTGTTGGGCTAAACTTGAGGATCACGTTCTTACTAGGCCAGATCTCATGCAGGAGATGAACAATTAGGTCAAACAAATTCAGAAGTAATTAACCACTGCACAAAGTAGACAAAAACATTACGCTGATAGGAGAAGAAGACCTCTAGAATTCCACTTAGGCGATAAAGTGTTTCTAAGAATTAGCCCTCAGAAAGGAATCAAACGATTTGGAATCAAAGGAAAACTAGCACCTAGATTCATTGGACCCTTCGAAATACTCAGGAAAATCAACAAATGTGCCCACGAATTAGACCTTCCAAATCAAATGTCTTCAATCCATAACGTATTTCACATATCAATACTGAGGAAATACGAACCAGATCCTCTCACATAATCCGTTGGGAAGAAGTGGACATCCAGAATGATGCCACATATAAAGAAGCGGTGGTTAGGATTCTAGATTACAAGGTACAGAACTTAAGAACAAAAGATATTCCCTTAGTTAAAGTCATCTAGAAACACCATGGAATAGAAGATACTACTTGGGAATTGGAAAGTGAAATACATAATAGGTACCCAGAACTTTTCAATAGAAGTGCTCGATCAAATGACACTCAAGTAGCCTAGCTATAAATTTCGAAGACGAAATCCCTTATAAGGGGGGCAGAATGTAATACCCCAATTATTTTGTATATATATGTATACGTATACAATTTAATTGATTAATTAGTATAGACTCATGTATATATATATATTAATTTGTGCTTATATATGTGACATTTCATTAATTGGTGCATATATATATATATATATATATATATATATATATATATATATATTTGACATATTATCTTGAATTGATTAATGTAGAAAAATGCAATTAATTGGTGTGGACATACATATGTATATGCATTAATATAACCACATGTATATATATTAATTAATTACAATTGAAATATGTATTAATACTAGGCATGTAGTAAAATATGGGTACATATATGTATATATACTTAGTATGGGTAGACGCATAATATTCTTCATTATTATAATAGTCTTCACCATTAAAATATTTAGTATAAAGAAATAATATTTTTTTTGATATTATATTTTTGAAATTTAAATATATATATATATGTGTGTGTGTGTGTGTGAAAATATGTGTAAACTTATTTAATTTATTAGGTACAAAAACATATGGTTAGATGTATTTATGAATTGAGAAAAAAAAAATTTTTACACACACACACACACATAAGTTAAAAAGAGAAAAGGCACGTGGGCCTTGCGCAAAAACGGGCTCGCGAAATCGCATGCAGGCCGCCTGAGCGCAAGGGTGCATTTATAAAAAAGTTTAAAAAAGGAAAAATTGAAGAAAACAAACAACAAATAAAAAATTTCAAAAAAATTATGAAAAAATCCCCCGAAACCCTAAAATTCGTGGTTTTCTTTTGGAGCCGCCAAGACCTAAGTAAAAATGGAAGTTTTCCAATTTAGGAAGGCTGAAAAATGATAGGATTGACCCCCGGAGACTCTATATGAACCCTCTCCCTCCCTCATTAGTTTTCATCTAGCAAGAACTAAAAAGAGTTCATTCTTGCTCTCTCAGCGTCCTTCTTGGCATCTTTAGTCCCTTTTCTTTTTCTTGAGCTGTTCCAAACAACTTGCAAAATAGTAGCAATGAAGTGCTACATAGATCTTGGTGAAAAGATCTGAAAGGAATTCAGAAGGCGATCTCGAGGTGAAATGACTTCCATCTTTTAATTTATTATTTTGATTCAAATAATGCCTGCTTATATGGTTAGCTTAGTTTTCCTTTACATGTCTTTTCAATTTATGCATTTAAATTATGATATTGTTCATGACTGAGAGAGTTTGCTCTCTAGTTGCATCTTGTACGATCTTTTACATAAAAAATCGAAAGTCATCCTTCTTGTTTTATTTTAAATGTTGATCTGTGGTATAATGTTATACCGTTAGAATGTTTAATTTATATTTAAATAATTATTTGTTATGCTCTTACAATTAATAAAAGATTAAATAGAGATTTTAACCAAGTACCAACATGGGGTTGAATTTGCATCGTGACCATTCTAAATAGGGGTTGTGAGGTGTAATAGCCTAAAATTTTGTCAAATAATTAAAGATAAATAAGTTTAATGAAATTAAATGAAATACGTAAAGTGAATCAACTTTGAAGTTTTTAAGCAACTTATGGGTACAAATGACTCTTTTGATATTTAAATGAAAATATCAATTAAGTAGAATTAATTATGAAATTTAAAGAACTTAATTATGGGTCGGTTGCGATGACTAGGCTTCTATGGTAGTGATAGTGAGACAAAATTTGTAATAACACGGCAATGTTTGTATGAATTTATGATTATTTTTGAATAATATGTGTGGTAAATACTACATATTATAGGAATATATATATAAAAAAATTTACATAATTGAATAAAAATGTAGTATGCTCGTATTTATCTAAAATAAGTATAACATTCAATTTATAATTACATAAATAATGAAATAAATATATAAATAAAAATATATGAAAATGAAGAAATGAAAATTGTAGATTATTTAATTGTTGGCATTAAAAATATTAAAGAAATAGAAAAATTATAAAATAAATACAATATTGAAGAAATAAAAAGGAAAATATTTTAGAAAATTAATAAAATGGAAAGACATGTGCAATAAAGCATGTTTACATAAATTAGAAAGTGTATAATTAGCAAATTTTGGATAATAGCAACCATAGAAAGCAATTTTGGTAATTAGAAATTGCATCCAACAGTCCAAAATTAATTTGTACGATCCAACGAATGAAATCAAAACCAAACCAGTGCTCAGGAGCACCAAATCATTGAAATCCAACAACCCAAAATCAATCCGCCTGATCCAAGGGTCTAGCTCGGCTTCGATGATCACGAACGAAAATTGGAACACTGCGCTCGAGGTTGGTTGTTCGGCCAGGATCTTTGGTTGCGTTGTAATGATCATCTGGTGCTGCGCTCGAGGTTCATCTAACGGTGAAGATTAAAGCCACAATAGTTGATTGCGAACGGTACTAAGCTCGAAGACTTGATGGCCCGGATTTGAGATGTCTTTGATCGATCACGAACCGGTGCTGCGTCGAGGTTGATCTAACGGTCCATGCAAGTTTCGTTGATCGCGAACGTCAGTGCGCTCGAGGACGATCCGACGACCTACAAGATTTCATTAATCATGACCGAGATTTGAACACTGCAATCGATGACAATCCAATGGCCAGGATCTGTGCTCCGAAATCAATATCGAAAAATCACAAAAAAGTCACGAAAAAATTAGAAAAAAATTCAAAAAAATCTCTAAAATCTAAAAATTTGATTTCTAAATTCCAAAAAAATACGCCAAATATACTTGCTATTTTCCTATGCTTGGGAGGCACAAAATTTTAAATAATTAGCAAGTTTCCTACAAAGAGAACACCACAAACTTACCATTCTATGCCATTTTGAACTCTATATAAAGGACCCCTAGTACTCTCATTGTTTTCATTCCAAATCAAGAGCATACTAGTCCCTCTTGACTCTCTCTGGCCTTCTTCTTGGCAATCCCCTCAGTTCTTGAGTAATCTTGAACTGTTCTTGAGAGTTCTTGAGTGTTTGGAAGCTTTGAAGTAACGGAACTCTACCGGATTTCAGAAGTGTGCAGAAAAGACTTATTTAAGGTGGAAGTGATTTCTAACTTTTACTTCATTATTTTAATTTGAATAAGTCTTGCATATGTGATGATGTTTTGTAGTTGAATGATTGAATATATGTTTTATTTATTTGATGTGCCATGAATATACATGTTATGCATGTTTAGAAATCAAGAATAATGATGCATGATATGCTTGAATTGTGCCATGAATAAATATTTAATGATTCATGTTATGTACATGTTGCATTGATGTTTAATCCGATATTGTGTGTTTTATTACTAAGAAAAGATTAAATAATGATTCAATCTGCGTACCGACACGATAATGGATTGCATAGTGTCATCGTGTGTGTTCCACCCCTGATCCGGCTTGCCGGCTTACCTTTGATGATTTTGAACTGGGTTTCCAAGAGTGATCCTACTTCATAGATATTGGGTTTGAGTTTCCAAGAGTGATTCTCCCTCCCAATGATGTGTAACACAGAGATTAAACTCTTTTTGTCTGAATGTCAACCATAAACAAGAAATTTGTTTGAATCGCCTAATGTACAAAAGTTTTTTATATGCTTGGTTTGTTTGAATTGAAATAATGACTTAAATGTTTAGAAAGATCCATTGGGATATGTGCTTACCACTTCCTTCTATTTTTCAGGTAATTGAATTACATGAAGACCATGAATATTAGTTAGGTTCTTTTTATTTAAAAAGTTTCTAATTTCTATGTAAGGGCATGTAACCCAAGTTTTGAATCTTACGCTGTAATAGTTTTTCTTCAAGATCAAATTATGTACTCAATTTTATTTAATTAATTGAGTTCATGAATTTCAGTTATTTCTTGTACTTTTGCCTTACTAAATTCTTAAATTTAAGTTATGTACTATTAAATACAATCAAGGCATGAAATAATTGAAATAGAAAGTGATGCAAGTTGTGTACTTGTAAATGTAACACCGGCTCAGCCCACCGTTTGGTTTAGTCTACTGTCAAGAGAATGGTGGTCATGTCCAATGCTTAAAGATATGGTGGTTGGGGTGTTACATGAGCTAATAAAGGGTTCAAATTTGATCCTACCTCACTCCAATGGGTTTGAGATCAATATAATAGCTCTTTCCCTAGGGTTGGAATCTTGGGAGGTATCCTTTCAGTCTGTAAGGACAAAAAAAAATAATAAATTGGTTGAATCATTTAATTCCTAGTGGTTGCTATGTATGTGTTATTTTGTCGAAATATTGAATTAAATATTTGGGATAATTCATTGGGCTTTATAGCTCACTCTTCATTTTTAATATTTTAGGAAATTAATTATCAAGGTTGCATGAAAGTTATTTAATTTTGTAGATTTTTATTTAATCTCATTGTAGGGCATATGAACCCAAATTTATTTATTATTTTATTTTGTTGTAACCCTTGAATTTTCTATTTAATATAGACTAATCTCATTGTAGGGCATGCGACACACAATTATGTAACAATCATAAGTAGAATACAAGATTAATTAAATACATCAAATTACTACTCACAGACTAGATCGACTGCCAATGCTCTCTTGGTCGCCGATCGCATCTGTCGATATCGAGCGCAAATACCAAAAGCTCGCGCTATTAACACATGTTTCGCTTTTGGTACACATTACGCAACTTCTTCACATTTTTTTGTAATATACAATAAATAGGAAAATTAATTATTCCCTATACAACACATTTTTTCATGTGAAGTAATTCATAATGTCATACAACATTAATTATAGATAATGTTATATTTATAACATTACATAATCAATAATATTAATATATAGATTTTTTTCCTCTAATTACATAAAAGCAAATTTACTATACCTATTGATCCCTAAAAATCCTAATTTTAGTGTCATTAAGTTCAGAATTTCATTCTGGTCATTTTAGTACTCGCCAACTCAAATTCTAGTGTTAATAGGCATATCCCCTATGTATCAACTTCCAATTATCATAAAAATTCATAGAGTTCACATGGGTACAAATAATATATATATCTACCTTATACTCGTTATTTTGAACACAATGATATATATATATACACTAGAAAAATTGAATTTCATAACTTCAATAACAATTCTAAATTGAAAAGAGGTAAAAATAAATTATTTAAAACATTGGATCCTCGAGAAATTTGTTGTTTTCCTCCTCTTTTCCTTCTCTTTTCTTCTTTTTTTTTCCTTCTTTTTCTTTCTTCTTTTTCTTTCTTTTCTTTCTTTCTTTTATCTTCTCTTTCTCTATTTTTCTTGATCTCGGATGGGCAAGTGTGAGCAAAGAATGAACAATAGGGGGGTATTTATAGTTGCTTGTTGGATGGGTATAGGGTGGGCCTGACATACAATAAGTCAACAATAGTGGCTCCTTATCTTATACAAATCATACATATTATCTTGTTATTTATTTATTTATTTATTTTTCTAGTTATCCATCCAACTCACCTAAGGTTATCCACTTAATATGTCACAACCCACTTCAAAGAAGTGACGTCACGACCGGCACATAATACTATATACGCTACATCTACGTATACAATACTATGTCAGCCTCTCTTAGTTAATCCTACTCAATATCCCTACAAAAATTTTGACGGAGTCTCCTCTAATAAACACATTATCAATCCATAGTTTACAACAAATAATATTAAACCACAAGTTTTCATCAACCATACCTCGTAATTCATAACTTACAAAGATCCACTCTTAACTAGTATAACCGTATCCAAATTCCTCTAATGATATTACACATACTGTGATAATTATAATTATACAAAAGTACAACCCGCGCAAAATACTTAAACCTACGCACCCAGCAGTGACTGAAGAGTCAACTATCCTTCTTGTGCTGATTTCTTTCCTTTCTTATCTGTTCCTAAAATGTTAAAAATTAAGTGAGCTACAACATGCCCAGTGAATATTTTTTATCTAAGGCATTTAGATACATTTAAATAAACATTCAAATTCTCAAATCAAATAAAACATTCAAATTCAGCATATTCATTTACACAATACATAAATGCATTTAACATAGTGCTCATGCTAATTTAAAACAATCATGCACCTCCTTATCCTTCCATTTAAAAAAATTATGCATCTCCTTATCCTTCCAGATCTAGAGTCAGTCTCACTTCTTGTTTGGCCTCAACAAAAGTAGACTGCAATTCTGATTTTCCCCATTTCCAACTCATTTCGAGGATTATCACATAGGAAAAGGCTGATACTTCTCATGGCTCAATCTCATTGGATTATCACATAAAGAAGTATTATTTCCTATGGCTTAGTCCATCGAAACGATATCATATTTTAGATCTGCTCTTACAAATCCAAAACACGTTGCCATGCAAATAAAATTTCATGAAAGCCAAATCAAATGCAACATATGCTCATATTAATAACATGCTTACATTCAAACCATATTTTTTTATCTACAATGCCATATAAATAACAAAGATAAAGAAATACTCACAGAATACTAACACTAAATCCCGTTGGCACGTAACTCACTCTTTGGTAAATAACCAGCTTTTCCAACCTTTACTGTAAAATTCAATAATATATAATCCATCATTTCAAATCATATCAAGTACATTCATTCATGTTTAAGAAAAATCAAAAGTTTTAAACATAGAGCAATATTCTCCGAAATACCCAAAAATAAATATTATCCACCAAAATTATTGTCAATCAATTTTCAGTATCCACTTCAACCTCTATACTTAATTCACCAAAATTATCTTATCAAAATAATTTCAAAAGTACCAATCAAATTCAAATTCATTTCTATAATCAATTTCTAACATATTTATTTCTCATTTTTAATCATACACGCACATTATACCTCACGTATTGATGCCCATTCACTCGAATAATCTCAATAATCATAAAACTAATTTTCTGCTCATATAAAATATTTTTACGACAGAAAATAACTTAAATAGGCTTTTAAATCATATTTTTTGTAATTTTTATTTTATTTTCTTAAAAACCTCATTGCTCTATCATTCACCAAAATTCCAATTGATATCCAAAATTCATAATTTTGGTATTGGTAGGTACGTATTTTCGTTCTCTACATTTCTATAGCTTCAAATCAAGCTTTCATTGGGGTTTAACACTATCAAAAGCCTATCAAGAGGTTACAAAAATTTGGGTATTTATTTTGACACCTACAGGATAAATGAATAAAATCTAACTATATATCTGGAATCTACTTGTTGCCAGGAGTGTTTTGGTATAATTTCTGTTGAGTTTAACTCACTGTAGCAAAATACCCAATTTTTTGGTACAACTATAAAATACCAATTTTACAAAAATTACACCGATAGAATTGTAGTATGTAGCTTAATTAGCATTTTTGTAATTGGAATTTGAAGAAATAGCTTACCTGCACGACGAATCCGACGAGAAACAGACGTTTCTTTTTTTTTTCTTCTTTCTGCCTCGGTTCTGTTCGTGAGAAATTAGAGAAAGAAACCCCTTTTATATAGTATCCACCCCCTCTTCACGTGCCTATTAACACCAAACCGCCACTTTTACACCCAAATATGTTAATCACTATTGCCATTTCGTATTTATTACCCACTCAATTGCCAAATTACACAACCAACCCACACATGATAGTCATATATAATGTACTTTAAATTTGCCACACCCACTCATTTTTTATTTAAATAGATATATAAAAGGTTGTTGTTCAACCATCAAATATGTTACATGTTGCTCATCATCTAAATTATAATATCTCCATCATGTGCCCTTGATTGAACCCAATGCATGCATATTTTTTTTATTTTTTTAAACCAACCTCCCCACGTATACATCATATAATATCCTAAATTCAACTTCACCAACCACTACCCACCTATATATAATTTATTTGCTCCAACTAATGCCCTTAATTCATCCATATATATATTCACGTGTAATATACTTAAAATTGATTTGTTTTTTTTTTCTTTCCTCACAAGCACCTCCGCCCCAAATTCACCTCCATATATAATATACTTTAATTTTGATTTTTTTTCCATCATGATAACCCCACTTCAGCTATATATATTTTGCCAATTAACCTTACTCATCCACCCATCTTAATGTATATCTATACAATGAATCTCATTTTATCCTCAAGAACACCACCAACCCAATACACATAATTAACTCAAATGAGAAAAATGTATTATCTTCCATTTATTTTTATTTTTATTTTTTCCTTATCATTTATACTACCCATTAATACATATTGATTTTATGAATACCATTTCATTATATTATATATATATATATATATATTTATTTACACCCCAATTATTTTTTTCCAATAACTAATTTAATTAGTTAATTTATACACATATCTGGTATTTTTAATACATGTGTATAATTATACATACATACTTGCATAATTCGTACAAATACATATATTTGCACTCATTTATTTCTATTTAAATTAATTCATGTGTCTAATTAAAATACGGAGTGTTACATAATATATTTTCATTTATTTATAATTACTTTGTTTTCCACACCTCATCATTCTCATCCAATGAATAATAATGATTTTGATTTTATTTTATTATTTGTTTTTCATCACCTATATATGCAACCATATATATATATATATATACATACATACATACATATACAAAGTTATCTCTTGTATATTAATTTTTGGTTTGACTTACCCATCTATAGGTGTCTTTTTATTATACCTTATATTAATTTCATGATTCCATTGCCATTATTATTTAATTTTATTTCATTCATTGATTTTTATTCATCATTTTTTTCAGCTTCATTCTCACTAAATAATCATTTCATTATTTATTTATTATTATTTATTGTACTTTCTCAATTAATACACTTATTAATCAATATTATAGCCCAAAAATCACGTAATAAATTATATAATACCTGTAAAATTATGTATTTTTATTTATAATTTATTAATTAATACATGAAAATACATGTCGAGTCTATCAACTCAATGTCTAAAAATACGGGTCGTTACAGAACCCATGAACAAATTTAAAGATAATAGTTTAATACTAATCTTAAATAATTATTTTAAATCAATATAATGTACATTAAATTAGATTAAAGCAATGACATTTTTTAATGGCCCATGGAATTAAGATACAAGGGGACTTTTTTTTTAAATAATATTAAAAAAATAAATTATTTGTAAAATACCTAACTTCCAAAAGTTATTTTTCATATACCCAACTTTCAACAGTAAGTTGCCACATGTATATCCATGTGGCCTTTTTATGAGCTCGCATGGCAGATTTGGCCACCTAAGCAGAAAGGCGTTTTAGTTTGTACAAGAGGTGTTTTTTGTAAAAACGCCTCTTGTAGAGATCAGTTTGGTCAAATGTGTACATTTATAAATATTTGTCTGTATGAGTAAATATATTTGTGATTGATTTATTTCACTATCTATGCATGCAGATGTACATGGTAAAATGAATTTAAGAAGAATTTCATGTTTTGTCTTGCAATGTGTCTTCATCAGATCTGGTTTCTAAGTGGATAAGTGAAAGTGAAAAGTTAGTCTCTAACCTTTTTCAGATGGACCGTGAAAGTGTTCCTTCAATTATCTTCATTGATGAAACAGATTCTTTATGTGGCCAGCGAGGGGAAGGAAATGAAAGTGAAGCTTCACAGCAAATTAAAATAGAACTTCTTATACAGATGTAGGTATTTCATGTTGCTTTTAGTCTATTTCACTTAGATGTCATTTTTTGTGCAACATATTCATGAATCAGGTAATGAACCAGAAGGCCAGAACTGCCAGTTTTAAGTAATTTGGTAATTAAACCTTGATGAATTAAGTTGTTCTTTTGCTAAGGATTAACATATATAACACAAAATTTCTCAACTGATGCCTTCTAGTTGAGCCCTGCAATTAGTCATTATACCTTTAGAAGTAGAAAGATTTACAATTCCACTTCCACCTAAAATTTTAGGAATTTGTTGATAATTGATGTGGATTCATAAATTGGATCAGCTTTTCTGCAACTGTAATGTAGATCTAAAGGTCTGTTGATTTATTATTTTGTTTCATGTCAACATATCTTATCATGTCGACATATTTTTTTTATTTTGTTTCATGTCGACAATACAGTTCACTCATTTTTTCCTTACTAGTTTACAATACAAACTGCAATATAAAAGTTATAAAGGAAAATGTATTAAACTAGAAAAAATGTTGAAAATTTAAAAAAGGCACACTCTAATGATTGTCCATCCTAAAAGTAAGTATTGCTTTTTCAAGCAATAAATTTATTAAACCTTTTCTCAGTGAGAGACAAGCTAGCCTTATAATTTGACACTCCAAGAGAAAAAATGAAAATCAAGAGCACCTCAATATATTAAAATGTAAACTATGAGAGCTTGAATAATAGAGTACATAATATTACAAGGTCAAGAACACCCAAAAAATGGGACATTAATTTTGGCGTCTCGTTAGCTCAGGAATACCCTAAATTATAGCAATAATAAGCATCAACACTAATCATCCCTACTTGGACTACTCATGCTTTATGTTGACAAAGCACCAGCCCTAGAATCTGGGTTTTCCTCTTGATTGACTACTTGGTATTCATTGCAAATGTACCCATCTTCTACATTTAAGGTAGAGCTCAGTTTCGCCTCTCTGTTAAATAAATTCAGGCACAAATACGAGTTAGCAATACATAGATTCAAAAAGAAATAGATGATATTAGAATAAGAGATTATGAGGCGAGTATAGCATCAAGAACCATACGTGACAGAGTAAATTACAAGTCCAATAGCCACAACAGCAAAATAAATGTAGTATAACCAGTGAACCTACAACAACAGTCGTAAAAAATCTGGTCTTGCTAGCAATCACAAAACTAAGACACCATGAATTTGATTTTAAGTGTGAAATGTTAAATCTTGCAATATTTGTCATTTTACCTACTGTAGGGAGAATCGTATCAAATCCAAAAATGATGTGAATTGACTAAAAACAATTCCTTTTGCGGAACCATCTCTTTCCACCATGAATCTAATCTCCTCCCTCTGCCACAGTAGTTCAAATCAACTACCAAGAAGTGACAAAAACTAAAATGAAGCCAACAATGCAGATAACTCGCTACCTTTGTGAATAAGAAACAGGAAGTCCAGTCAGCAGCACAATAATAAGAAGTTTCCAAATAAACAATGACCACTTCACATTCCAATTCAGCAAAGCATAACAAACATTACTATTGTAATATTGATAATAAACAAAGTGATTTACCAAATATATATGGCATGTAGATGGGGAAACACTTCTTTATCTGATTATTTTCAAGAACCCAGGCTTACATCTTGAATAAAATTGTCACATCAGAGAACTTTTGATCTTTGTCATTTTTATTTTCAATTTTGAACATCAATAACTTGGCGACTAATCTTCAAGAAGTAGGGAGTCTTGCGTTTCAGTTCCATGTCAAGCATGACATTTCTTCTAAGGTTTTTAGTATTTGAGGACGAGGAGGATTGCTCACATCTCAAAGTGACTAGTTGGTTGCTCTAAAAAGCTTAAATACACATCAACTGAGAAAAAAAAAAAAAGCTATAGCTGTTAGATCAACATATATCAAGCTATAACTCACACCTTTCCCTTAAGTCACCATCCTACACATAGAGAAACAAACGAGACATAGAAGTAGAAAACACTATACATTTGAAAGTGAAATCTTAACAAGGAGACTTTAATCTAACACCTTTCCTTTCCCACAAACTAGTGCTTTGACACCTCGTCAGAAGCTAATTTTCCTTTGAAATGCAAAAGAGACAAATTTACTACAGTTAGAAACCATTAAACCTAAAAGCTATAGCTTCAGTAGAGACTTTAGCAATCTAAATTAAGCTGTCATCTTTGTATATGCATGTCTCAAAGGCACTAAGCAGGAAAATGTTTAGGTGATGTACCCTACTTATATAACATGGAGCAGCATGACCTAGGCAATAAAAAATATGAGATATGCGGGTTTATAGTTTAATATCATAACATAGATACATAATCATGTCAAAGAAGGTAATTTTTAATGTGAGAAGTTATTTGTTATGCAAGTCATATAAGCCTCAAGATTGACATAATGAGTCCTATCAACAAGAAACAAATAATTAAATATGCATATTGCACTTATTACCTGGTTAAAGTCACCAGTGTGGTAGAGCACTACAGCCAGAAGGCTATATGCTCCAACAGTCATTCGATGGTAAGGCCCACGTACTGCAGCAAGCATTGAGAGTGCCTAAAAATTCAGCATAAAAGGTTAGATTCTCAACGGTCTTTTTTTCCCAATATCAAATATTACAAACAAAAGAACATCATTTTGTACCTTAGTCCCATAGTTAACAGCATCTTCCAGTTTACCCTTATCCAAAGAAGTCTTGGATGATTCCAACAGTGTACGCCCATCTGCAGATGAGCATGCCACATGCTGCAGTACACAATTTACAAGGTCAAATACTCATCATCAATATAGATTCCTGCATTTGGATATAAGTTAATCATGTTACCTTATACACAGGGACCATGCTGATAATATCTGACTTTTTGAAAAGACATGGACTATCCATATCACAGTCCCTAGGAACAAGCTCAACCCCGACGTGTTAGAAAGGGAAACTTATTCAGACCAAAAGAAAACAAAGAAGATTATAGAACACTCCATTTGGAAAGACCATAATAGTGCACCTTGTGACAAAGCCCTCGAAGAATAGCAAACTTTCTCAAATCTTGGGAACCTTCTTGGTTCCATTGCCACCCAAACCTCTTCAAGAGGAAGGTTTCTACCCACTTCTACTTCAAATTAATATCATTAGTAATGTCCACTTCAATAGTTTTATCTGATGATGTTCCCAGCAAAATATTCAAGCATGCAGCTAGTGCCCCCGCCAAATCAGCAATGTCATTAACTGCCGCTACTACAGCTTGTAGTACGTGCTTGCATGCCCGAACAACCATCTCATGTATACAGAGTGACTAAACATGGGGGAGCTTGTCTGCAAGTTCAACCTAGTGGGATGGATGGGAAAAAAATTCTTACATTGTTGACAAAATATTTATCCAGATGAAATATATGCTATGGAAGAGGCAGATAAGACATAATTACAAGTAATAAGACACTGATAGCATAGAGGAAGATGTGGAGTATTTACCACGCGTCCCAAAGAACACATTTGCAAGCCTCTAGTGTACATAAAATCGGTCAACGTCCTTCCATCAACTGGAGAAAGTTCAAGGGAACCAAAATCTACTACCTGGAAAGTTTAAAAGGGCATCAAATCAGAAACTTGGATCCTAAGAGATACTAACCAAAGGCATGCACAAATTACATCTAACCTTAATATAATCCATCTTACCAATTTAGGAAGTGCAGTATCGTCATAGTATTTATGTGCCATCTCAATTACCTGAAGCTTGGTTTTGCAAATGTTGCACCCAACATGCTCCAAGCTCCCATCTAATAGAACTCCTATGTTTAGTGGATTCTTTTTGCAACTTTTCCAAACTGTCTCCCAGCACTTCTCTCACTATAGACTTGTAAGACTGTGAATCTTTAGAATTTACATTTTTTGAGCATTGAACAATAGATGTGTAACACCTCGATTTTCGACCGGACCTTCGTTCACGTGTTACATCACGTGTGGATTGTCGCCCGATGAAAATCGAGATGCTACCTAAAATTCTCTTCTGTCGAAAATATCTTTTTCTTCGGAATACCGTTCAAATCATAGTATATTTGTTCTTGAATCAATATTTCGGTAATCATTTGTTAAAATCAAACATCAAAAGGGTTCTCAAAATATTTACCGGATTAAGCGACACAATTTAACAATAACGCGGCGGAAATCCTTAAAATCATTTATTCGGACTGAAATCATTAAACAAATAAAGTCATTTAAAGGTAAAACAATTAAATTTAAAACCAAAGCAAATTACATTAAGATAATCCAATAAAGTACATAAAAACTTAACCTCCAAGTACCCTATCCCTGACGACCTCCCCACGAGGCGTCCAATTCAAAGTGCAGGTCTTCTGGAGTAAGTCAATATACTCTATGTCCAAGTGTACCTGAAAAATATAATTGAAAGCCCAGTGGATCATTCCTACACATCACATGCATTATACAGACCCAATCCAAAACATTACAAGTACTTTCAAACATTAGACGTTTCAAACATTAAATTGTTTGTTGTAACCTAAACCGGAAGAGTTGGTTAAACTCCCAATATTCCTTTATGATCCAGGATGGAAATAAGTGCCTGCATTTTGGCCAGAAACAAGAAATCAAGAACATCAACATCCAAAGATAAGTAACGCTCTGCAGCCTATTACTTATCCCCATGCACGCCATGTGGCCTGTACATGTGAATCACAGTCTAAGGGACAGTAATGCTATGCAGCCAATTACTAAGGTAACGTTATGCAGCCTGTTACCAAATCCCAAAGACAAATCAAGTGTCGAGCAAAATCTAAGGAAAGGAACGCCATGCGGCCTATTCCTTTTTATTCCCAAGATATCACAGTCAAAGGTAAGGAACGCTATGCAGCTTATTCTTTATGATTCCCAAGACAATGAAATTTGCTATCGACACTAAGGGTCAGGAATATTTACGACGCTATGCAGCCTGTCGTACTGGTGTGTGTAATTTTTATTTAGCCATCAATCTTAATTTAGTGAAGCAATCATGCATTCAAGCCCAAAACATTCAATCAACATGATATCAGCAATAGATCAATGAAATATCACATGAGCGCATGAACTAGGGATGGTAACTAGTTCGATGAAATAGTGGCAGCTGCGTGAGGCTGTGATGAAGCATGCTCGTGCATGATGAATGAGATGGGAAACTTGGCTGCTGCAACTGAAAACAGGGGCTACTAGGTTTGATTTACAAAGAAGAAGTTGTTGTGTGAGAATGAGACCCCAGCTGGCCGAAGAAGGAAGAAGGAGAACAGAGGAACTGTGCAGCTGCTGCTGTGAGTGCATGAAGAATAGAGAGTGGCTATTGTTGCAGACTAAGGTGGAACTGATGAAGGATGGTGGGCTGGCTGTGGACCAAAACAGGGGCGGCTGCAATTTGGTGTTCCGGTAGAACAGAGTTGGACAGCAACCGTTCCGTGGAGAACGAAGAAGTGAGCAGCACAAATTGCTGCTGCTGGTGCTCATTGACCGCCAAACAGAGAAGGCTTCGGTTGCTACGATCGAGAACAGGAAGGTTGTGCAGTGCTGAGGTCTAGTGAGAATGAAGAGAAATTGAAAGCAAAGCAAGACACTCTGTTGTTGGCATGCTGCTGCAACCACCGTGGAATGTATGGAATGGCTGATTAGAGTGTGTGTGTGAAGTGATTTCAACTGTCGTGGTAACTAGTCTTTCATCAACTAGTGAGTCACCGAATTAAGAGGTAAGACAAATTATAAGAATTTTGACTTTAGAATTTAAGCATGCCTGTTCAATAATTAAAATTTAACATGTTAATAGGTAATCTAAGTACAGGGACACAAAAGACTCCTAAAAATGTGTTTAATTCCTCATGAACCTTAGTAGTAGGAAAATAATAGAAATATTGGTTAAGAAATCATATGCCATAATTATTTTGCAGATAAAAAGCTCTAGGACGGTCGTAGCGACAAAGGAGTAGGAAATCGCCAAGAATTCAGGTGGGCATGATTTTCTCTCTCACATGTATTATGCAGAT
>JAJIYU010005043.1:0-23089 GCA_030144865.1 Tinospora cordifolia
TTTTGTTTGTTTAATTTTCACTATAACTCTAATTTATTTTATTTTTCATGTGTTATCCCACAATTTGCACTCAAAAGAATTTTGAAATTTATTTAGTTATTTGACAAAATTCTGGGGTATTACACATTTTGTTGTAAATAATGTTTTAGTGTGTAAATTGAACCGGCCATGTGCCTTCTTTTTATTTTGAACTATTTCACATGTAAACTATATGTTTTGGAACTTAGGCCCCTTGGGCAATGTTTTATTTTCATTCCATGTTTTGAAAATAGATTTGAAATGTTATTCCGCTGCAAAATGTTTCATTTGGCCAAATGTGAAACCACTATGGATTTATGAACGAATTGAATTCCGTTGCATATATTTTTAATAAATTTCACATCTACTGAAAGAAGCCATTATTTTGATGGCCATTGTATATTTTAAATTTTCACATCATAGTCTATTTAATAGAAAGGTATGAAGCTTGAGATAGAAAGAAAAGAAAACGAACCACGTGGCCTCTGGCTCTCGGCGAACGAACGGGTGACCCGGCGTCCCCCGCTGAACAAATGAACGGGCGCACGCCGTCTCCGCGTGTGGCCCAAGTGACGGATCGTCGCAACAGAGACAGAGACGGACTCCGGGAGCCGGGGTGTCACAGAGAAAATATTTATTGGAAGATCCCCAACCAACCCACCATTGATGGACATCTTAAAGTCCTTACCCAGAAACATAGCCTGTTCTTTGGCCATGTCCCACACCCAACAAAGCCCTATTTATTTTTGTTCCGGATCCTTAATTTTTATTTTTTTCCTAAAGAAGCCTATTATTACTTAATGCATATCCTTCAATCCTGGTGGATCGGCTTCAACCTTGATAAAAATGCTCTAACAGCTTATCTTTTCCATATGAGCTTGGCATCAGATACCTGCCATCCAGATCAAAATAGGTTCTATAAATTTATGCTCAAATTTGCACTTCATATGGACTGGATACATTTTATCCAAGGATGGCCTCAAAGATATTTAACCATTGCTTTCTTTGCCCCTTTGGCATCTTAGCACCGATACACTTGCATTGGAGATGACCTGATTGTTGCAACAGAAGAAATCTATAATTTTCAGATTCTTCGAGGATATAGGCAACTGCTCTATTTTAACATGCAATCCTATTATCCATCACCTCATACATTGCAAGATTTTTTGGAGCATTGGATGCCCCATATTGGCCATAGTTCCATCTTTTCTAGCAGCTTCAGACAGATATGATAAGATGGAACAAAACTACAAGGGTCACTAATTGGCCTCATCTGATTTGACCCTACGATGCCAGTCTGCTTTACGGAAAAGCTGGTCTGAGTGAGGCAGAGAATCACCATTTTGAGATTTTGAATCAATTATTGGCGTAATTCCTCATTGAACATCCAAATCATTTACGTGACCTCAACAGAAGCCCAGGCTCCATTATTTGGAGAGATTCCTCATCCAATGAGTCAGACAATTGACAAAGGTCACATGGGCTCTGCAAAAAGACAAAAAAAGGCATGAGGAGCGCTAACAAGATCACATGGCATGACATCTCCCACAGTAAAAAGACAATAGTAAAGGGATAAGCTTTAACTCTCAACCACTCCTTTATGAGAGTACGGTTAGGCTTGGTTTTCTATAAATAAAGGCTCTTTCCTCCATTGTAATCAATCGAGTCCTGCAAGGAAAACCTCCTTGTTGCTTATGTTTGTCTTCCTTAATGTTTTCAAGTTTGTAGTCGAGTTTTTAATGCTTTCTCATCTTCATGTTTTCCCCTAGTGGTTGATTCTCATCCTTGTATGCATATTTCTTGTGGTAATCATATGCTGCAGAGTGTTCTGTTTTGTTGCTATCTGTGATTCTTCTTTTGAGTTAGAATCTTGTTAATTTGCGCACTTTGATATATATATATATATATATTGTATAGTTTTATTCTTAGGGAAAATACACCCTAATTTTGGGTCGTGCAGGAAACTAATGCCTTGTATTGAAAATTACACTATAAAAATTATAAATCACAATTTTTATAATAATTTAGAATTGAAAAGAGATAAAAATAATTTACCCGAAATGTTAGATTTCCACAAGTATGCGACTTCTCTTTCCTCTTTTCTTCCTTTTTCTTTTCTTTTCTTTTTTCTCCTTTTTCTTTTCTTTTCTTTTTTCTCCTTTTTCTTTTCTTTTTTCCTTTTCTTTTCTTTCTTCTTTTCTTTTTTCCTTTTCCTCTCCTTTTTTTCTTGATTTCCTTTCTTCCCTTTTTGGTTTATTGGATGGAAGGGGGATGAGCAAATGAATTGAGGTATGAGGGGGTATTTATAGTGATGATATGAGGTGTTGGTTCCACTCCCATAAATGCTTAAGATAAGAACATTTTCTCCTTATCCCTCTAAGTCATTAGATAATTATCTAATTTAATTAATATATATATATATATATATATATATATATATATATATATATATATATATATATATTTATTTATTTATTCATCCAAATCATCAATATTATCTCTTTATTATATTTTCATTAATTAATTTCTTCCTTATCAACCACATCATCAAATGCAACATTATCTTATAATTCGTCTTTATTTCATTTTTTTTAATTATTTTGATTTATCCATCTAACTCAATTATCATGCAACATATATTTATATATATAATTTCATTTTCCAACTAAGTACCCTTATCTAACATTTTTACATTTAATTATTTTTTTCTTTTATCCAATAATCTCATTTATCCAACCAAGCACACACATATGTATAATAATTATCATCATCATATATACTTTTCCATTTAATTTAAATACACCTCTCTCTCTATATATATTCATACATAACTATATACATACATATATATACTTGAATTAAATCATTTCATTATTTATTTTAATACCTACATTAATTAATTTTATTTTTTAAAATTATGTATTTTCATTTAACTCACACATTAAATTATGCAATACCCGTAAAATTATGTATTTTCATTTATAATTTATCAATTAATACATGGCCAAGTTCAAATATACACAAGACTGAAAGTAAAAATAGTAAAAACTACTCTCTCAAGACAACCTCCAGTCTCTGTTCAAATCACAATCACCTCACTGACTGTCATGCCCATGAGTACCTGAAAAATAATAATGGGGTGAGCTCGAAAGCTCAGCGGATCTCTCCTACACATCACTAGCATTATACAGACTAGCATACAAAACATGCACATGGTTTCATAACGTTAGGGGTGTTTCAATCACTTAATTGGTTATTTTTGTCGCTCCATTTGACTACTATTAGGAATTAATCGA
This sequence comes from Tinospora cordifolia, assembly GCA_030144865.1. NCBI lineage: Eukaryota > Viridiplantae > Streptophyta > Magnoliopsida > Ranunculales > Menispermaceae > Tinospora > Tinospora cordifolia. The sequence goes on from JAJIYU010005043.1 coordinate 3,315, forward strand.
AAGAGTGCACCACCCTCGGTGTCCCCCTTGTGGTCCTAGACGCAACCAGGTGTGAGATCTTTATCAAATAGAAGTCTACCTATGAAACCATGATCCATGAAGATATAGAAATCATGTAGAAACTAATATGATCTTCCAAATATGAGGATCACACAGCCACTCGCAGTTTGGCCCAGTTTGGGGATGCCCATGATGATGTCCTAGTTACGCCCTTGTAATGATCTAAATGATGCACTAGTGGATCGCCCATCGCCCTGGTATATAGAGTTCTTATTAAACCATTAATCTTCTTTAGTTTTATAAACAAGGTTTTCAAACCATACAACATAACATCATGCTAGTTCAGAAATCTAACTTAAGCAATCTGAATCATGCATAACATTCAATAATCATTAAGATATTCTATATCTAGAAAACATGTAACCTATCATTATGATATCATGACAATCGTTCCAATCAATTCACACATTCATAGCATGATACGAAGTACAAGAATTTAATTAGACATCATATTTCATATACAAAGACCGTATAATACTAGTGAACAAGGAAGTACCGCCCACCTATATATGCCGGATGACCCTTGCGCCACTCAACAGAGATGCGCCGCTCCTTGACACTCATTATTCGTCAATCTAAAATCAACATTCATAAATTCAATTATCCAAATCACTGAACCCCCAAACTACGATAAAAAATCACAATTCATATCCATTCGAGTTCATCCCTATCAATTTCCTTATATAAGGGTCCCAAATATTTGGATTTCCCATTTTACCACGTCAGCATACAAAACTATATTTATTTTCTTCCAAATTCAGAATAGAACAACTTTAATTTTGACTATTACCTCAAATGTTAAGCGAGTCGAGTTTTATCTTTGCCCAAAGGATTTTCGCCTTTCAAAACCTTTTTCCAAAATTTGGATTTTCTCTTTTCACTATATCAACATGCGAAACAATATTCATTTTCTTCCAAATTAAGAATAGAACATATTTAAAACTAACCACCACTTCAAAGGATGAGCAGATTGAGTTTCATTACCTATCAAAGTATTTTCACCCTCTAAAACCTCCAGATCTCTCAAAAACTCATAGATCTATCAAAAACTACAAATAAACAGTCAAAATTTTTAGAATTTAGTCTAGAATTACTTATGAATCTATAGAACTCGAATCAAAACAATTAAAGCACGTCAAAGGCTTACCTTAGGGTGTTAGATTTGCTCTAGAACTGATCTAGATCGCTCTCCTTTTGTCTCTGATCGTCTGGTTCGAATTGGATTCGAAAATGACAAAAACTACGTGAAATAGGGTTTTATAAACCTGTTTTGCAATTTTTTGACTTGCATGAACAATACCCGCAATCACACGGATAGTGTTTATGGAGGGTTTTTTTTTGTGCAGTTCTCCCTTTTTTTCGAAATTAGTTCAAAAAGGCCCCCTGATATAACCTTTTTGTTTTTCAATTTTTTTTCCAACTTAAACTGACGTGATTTATTTTATTTCTTTAATAAATATTATAATAAACATTTAAATCTTATTTTTGGACATTTTTATATTTATTTAATATTTTTAAAATTTTATTTTTGATGTGCACGCATTGAAACATTTAGGGTTCTCATTTTTTTTTCTTTCTTTCTTTAGATTATACATACATATGTATATAATAAAACCTTTATTTTATTTCTTGATTAATACATTTATAGTTTATTATTATTTTTCTTTTTCGACATGCACACTTTTAACACTCACGGGTTATTACATCTAATTCCTAGAGGGTTTGCATTAGTTGGTATTATAGACAGGTTCTAAGATCAAGTTATATCTTTTCTATTTTGTAAATTTCTATTCCTCTTTCTCTTGTTTCCTTTTGTTCATCAGTATTCTTTTATTTGTCATCCTCTTTCTTGCGTTTGCTCTTTGTTTCCTTCTTGTTCATTTTTTTTTCTTTTCATTACTCTTGTATATTAGAAAAAAAAATTGAGAAAAAAGTTGTTACTAAAAAAAAGGTTGTGATTCTAAAAAAAAAAAAATTGGGTTAGGAAAATCATGACCTCAAAAAAAGGAGTATTTGCTAATTGCATTTACTTACGCAAGTCTTGTTATTACTATGAAAGTGATTGTGGTTATATCAAAAGCTATTATCTTGACCATTTCATAGTTATTCGACCTTTTATTTAATTGTTGTTCTCTCTTTTGAATCATTTTCCTTGAAATTTATTTATTCCTTTCTTTTCCATATCCTAAGTGTTGACATAAATGCTACAAGTTTGAGTTTATTCTTGATTGGGTTTGATTAGTTCCTTAAAGAAAAAGTAAAAAGTAAAAAGTAGTGTGGAGTACATTTTTTAAGGGAAAATACTTGAGAGTGTGAGAGGTTTATTTTTACTAACATTTTTCTAGCAAGTTATTTAAAGAAAATGTCAAATACAAATGAATTATCATCTAACAACAATTTGAAGCTTTTGCATGTATGATATGTGCCATGCAACAACAATTTGAACGCTTAAATTTGGTGTTGAGTGATTTTAAAGAGAATAGATAGGCAAGCTATAGAGATTCGAAATTTACAAGGACAACATCAAGGAGATCATAATCCAAACGGGTGTGTAATGCATCATCCTATACATTTGGGAGAGATGTTGATGAAGATGAAGTTATAAGTTGTAACACCCAACATCCCGATGACCATCTTTGAGGGTAAAATGTTGATATTACCCTCATTCATCATTAATTACAATTTGCTCAGTTAGATAATAGTGAGAAACTAACTATTCACCATACATGGGTAGTTCATCAGGGTCACTCAAGAGACGAGACATTGCTAAACCATTCCTTATCTATGTTCAATTTGCAACATTCCAATACTCACAGTGATTTAAAATCCTCAATGCTTAAAAAAAAATCTTAAAACCTTTAAACAATTTAAATCAATTAAACTCTCAAATAAAAGACTCAAATTCTCCTTTCTCAAAATAGCATAAATTAAAAGTTACTCAAAGTGGTTCAATGGCTCAATTGAATCCATAAAAATGGTTTCTGACTAAAGAAGAAAAGACTAGGCCAACATGCCCAAATGAAACAACTACTGAGTTAATGAGATCACTACTATCAGGAAACTGCGACCAACTAATGTCGACCTTTGATCAATACATACATGAAAAGTTAAGGAGGGGTGAGCTCAAAGAGCCCAGTGGATCAAACCAAATATTTAAACCATTATAACAATTTAAACAAACACACATGTCCAACACTTGCAAGCATTAGGCATTTCAAACATCAAATTAATTTGAGTTATCATTAAGGTCGAAAGGATTCACCTTGGCGTCCCCCTATGGTTCGGGGTATTATCCAGAGGTAACACCTAAAGGTTGGTTACTTGTTCAAGACCCTAATTGAGGATTGAAGTCTTCTGTGACTCTCAGTCCCATCTCACCACTATCACCGTCATGATAGAAGTATCAAATCACAAGAAACAAATAAACGGCCGAAGCCGAGTCTAGGTTAGGGACACCCATGATGCACCTAACTGCCGGTCATTGCCCCGATGCGTGGTTAGAATCTTTATTACTCTTTTCTTAGTAAATATCATATCATCAAATAAATAGAAAATGTAATCTTTCAAAATCATTTTCAAAACTTCCTAAAAATACATGAAAATCAACCGTTCATCTCATATGGGTAACAATATAAGTAATAGTATTTCATGCCATATATTGTGTATTCATTCAAATCATCCATTCACATCATTAAATACGCACATGTATAATTTATTTAAATTAAAACAATAATTTAAAACTCAGTAGTCATCTCCCCATGTTCAAATATCCCACCACCTTGAGCTTCGTGTCGCTTTGGATCTATTAGAAATGTTGATCTAATTAGTTCAACAAATACTTTTACTAAGTTTATCTTTCGTGATGAAATATGTTTTCCATGTTTATTATTTATTTTTCATTCTTCATTTTTATTTTGTACTATCGTTATTTTTAGGGTGTTTACCATTCTTACATTGAGTGTGATGTACACTGTTGTCCCCATTTAATTGTGAACTTAGCCAAAATATTATTTTTCATTCATCAACAATATCATGATGAATTATTTTGACCATTTATTGTTAGACTAAAATTTGAGATTTAATTAAATAATATCATGCATATTTTGCATGATTATCAAGTTTATTTTTGTTAATGATACATAGGATCCATATTCTATGTATTGTGATATTTTTTTAATAGAGTATCTTATGTTCTCAACATTAAAATTTATTTTTTTTCAGCAAGCTTAATTTATAATTTTCCTTTTTTACATATTTTATTTTTTCTATTTTTTCAATTCAATTTATTTATCTTATTTATTATATACTACTCTACCTTAAGCATATAATAAATTTATATCTTGGCCTATATGTAATTATTTACTTAATTTATTTAAATATCAGGCTTTTAATATCATTTAAAGTCACTAATTTTTCTGAAATGTTTTTAATTGATTTCTATATTTTTTCTTTTATCACTTAATGCTTCAAAATGTACATGTATACCAATATATATATATATTATAAATTTCCAAAATTTATTATTTTTTAACTAAATTTCCAGAATCTAATTTTCTAGATTTTTCCCTGCTAATAACTTAATAAATATATTTTTTTTCCACTAATTCAATCTATTTTACCTATTAGGCCATTTTTAATCTAAAAATTTTATTTTTATTCAAATAATTTTGTAAAAAATTATTTCCAACTGTTTTTAATCAAATTTCCAGAATTATAATTTTTCGGGAAATTTTTTTTATTTACAATCTCATAAATATGTTTTTCCACTATTTTCACTCTATTTTATCAATTAGATCATTTTAAATCTAAAAATTTTATTTTTACTCAAATAATTTTGCAAAAATTATCTTTATCAGTTTTCAGTATATTTTAACCCTTCAAATTAATTTGGGTGATTTTCCTTATTTATTTTTTCTATTTTCTCTTTTATGATTTTATATGCTTTATTTTCTATTAACAACATATGTTAATAAAATTCTAATTTATCATTTTTTTCTCTGGTTTTAATAAAATTTCCAGCAAGATGTTTTCTCTAGGATTTCATATGTTTCAGATTATACTATTTTTTTTTTTGTATTTTATTTTCTATTAGAGCTAAACATCACTCTTTTCTTTTAATATTAATGATTATGATTTTTAATCCTATTCATGTATGCACTAAATCATGTAAAAAAAAAAAAACAGAATTTTCTAATGGGTTTTTACATGATGAAACTTCATTTAAATGCATTTTTTTTAACATTTTATGATCATTATAACCAGATTTCACACATTTAGATTAATCTAAACCTTTTTACATGTCGTATCATAAGCTATACATTAATTCAAAACTCATAACATGGATTTTCTTTTATTTTAATTTTTTTGAATGTTTTATGTAATGGTAATTAGAGATGTTAGGTTTCTGATTTCCATCACACTTGTTCATGCATAAATAAAAATAAAGATCACAAAATAAGCATGATTCATACATGGTTACTCTATTTGAATCATTGAATGAGGTATTTTGGTTAAGAGATTATACCTTCGTGTTCAAGTTCCTTGTTGTTTGTTTTCTTGCAATAGGTGGGTGTTATCCATCTCTAGACCTTCTAGACTGTATAGATGGGTGAGTGCAAGGAATTTCTTCAATGGCCAGCCAACCAAAATGTTAACGAAGGAGAGATGGGGATGAAGATTACGAGAATAATTAATATTTTAGTTAAGAAAATTTTTTAATTTTTAGGGTATTACATAAGTGGGGATGAAGATAATTATGAATTTGAAGTTGAACTGGGTAGAAATAGGTACAAAGGAATTAAGCATGAGAGGGGTTTCCAAAAAAATTTCCCTAGAGGTAGAGATGGGGTAGATAGAAATATGGGGAACATTAAGATAAAGATTTTGCCGTTCCAAGGTAAACTTGACCCAGAAGCTTGTTTGGAGTGGGGAAAAATTGAGTTGATTTTTGATTGCCATAATTACTCAGAAGTGGAAAGCTAAAATTAGCAATAGTTGATTTTACAAATTATGCAATCATATGGTGGGATCAACAAGTCACTAAGAGAAATCAAGAGCAACCTATAGAAACATGGAGAGAAATGAAAGCTTTAATGGATGAAAAGGTTTGTATCTAGTCATTATTACAGGGAGCTTTATTAAAGACTACAAAGCCTTACACAAGGCTCCAAGAGCGTAGAGAAATATCATAAAGATTTTGAGATGGCTATGATAAGGGTTAATGAGGTGGAAGATTGGGAAGCAACAATGGCTCGATTTCTAAAAGGGCTAAATCGGGAGAGAGCTAATGTTCTAGATCTTCATCACTATGTTGAGCTAGAAGACATGGTGCACATGGTGATAAAGATAGAAAGGAAATTAAAAAATAAGCAGGCATCAAAGTCTATCTCGACTTTTAGTTCTTATTTGAGGTCAAATTGGAAGAAGAATGATAAAATTGTTTCCCAGAAGACACCCAATAGTACCATCGAAGTTTCTATGAAAAAAGGGTAAATCTAATTCCCAACTCTCTAGAAATAGAGATATTAAATGTTTGGAAACAGGAAATATTGCTTCACCATGTCTAAACGAAAGGGCAATTGTCAGGATCCCTTTCCTAGGGTGAAGGGCAAGTCAACCGGCACAGTGCCCTGACAAAGTTACTTGCAAGCTGAGTTTGTCAAAGCACTATTAAGCCTCTTTTTTATTTATACACAATATCATCAGAGTAATCACAAGAGATATGGAAGTAGCTAAACAAAAAATTACAATAGAAGTTTTTTAAATTAAACAAAAAGTTTTTATGTGCTATGTAGCAGTAGTGGAAATGTGATAGTCAAATATCTACAATGTTTTCCTCACTTCCTATACATCATACTAACTTTCAAAATAGTAAACCACGTGAAGAAACCTACCAAATTAAAAGAAATGCACATTATGTGATGACCACTTTCTTCCCTTTTGTCCATAGAAGAAGAACCTAAAATGTTAGAATAGTGAGTCGATTTTGTCTACAACGGCTTAGTGAGTAATGTAGTCTAATTTATAACATAGAACATGAATTCTATAAAACAATGTTAAGTATGCATGCACAATAATAATAATAATGAGAATGAATGTAACAATTAATGAATGCTAAATCCATAATGCAATCGTGTACATTCCATTTTGAAAACAGTTTAAAGCTGAAAACACATGCCAAAGCTCTCAATAGCTTACAAAGCAAAAATAAATCCACTCGAGCGAGTGTACCCGACAGTTAGGTATATTCTCATATCATATCATAAGGATCCGCCAGGTCATACCTCATATATGACGGTCTCATATCCTCTATATGGGGAGCCAATTGATAGACCTGCATAGAACATACCCCCAGGTACGATGATGATCAAAGGAGATTTTGGTTTGAAGAAAGTGAGGAGAGAATGAGTTTTTTTTTTTTAATGGAAGTGGGCACTTGATAAGTATCTTGATTATCTCCATTTCCTATTCTGTCTAAAATTCAAAATTCAAATTGTGGCTCAGGGTGGCGCCTAATTTGAATTAATTAGTTCCACAGGTTGTTAAAAAATGCTACATGTATTGTCATAATTTTAATGTTCATCATGTACAATATAACGTATACTTTAGGTTATTATTATTAATATAAAATCCCATCGAGATTATTATCGATTGATTCTTTATATTATTATATTTTAATTGATCTATTATTTGGTTACTTATAATTATTCTCTAATTACTTTTACAAAAAATAGCTTGTCAAGGTTTGAACCTACAACCTTTCCATTACTTGCACTTATTTTAAACAACTAAGCTGATAGATTGTCCTTGATACCAAAATACTTTATTTATTATTAATGCTATTGAGTTTAAGTTTGGAACTTTATTTTACTCAAGATTTATCAACCTTGTATTTAAGATTGTGCATAAATGAATACATAAAATTTATTATTTATTTATTCATAGATTATGAGAATAATTAATATTTTAGTTAAAAAAATTTCTAAATTTTTAGGGTATTACATAAGTGGGGATGAAGATAATTATGAATCTAAAGTTGAACTAGGTAGAAATAGGCACAAAGGAGTTAAGCATGGAAAGGGTTTCCAAAAAAATTGCCCTAGAGGTAGAGATGGGGCAAATAGAAATATGGGGAACATTAAGATGAAGATTTTGCCTTTCCAAGGTAAAATTGACCTAGAAGCTTATTTGGAGTGGGAAAAAAAATTGAGTTGATTTTTGATTGTCATAATTACTCAAAAGTGGAAAGCTAAAATTAGTAATAGTTGATTTTACAGATTATGCAATCATATGGTGGGATCAACAAGTCACTAGCAAAACGAGAAATCAAGAGCAACCTATAGAAACATGGAGAGAAATGAAAGCTTTAATGGGTGAAAACGTTTGTATCTAGTCATTATTACAGGGAGCTTTATTAAAGACTACAAAGCCTTACACAAGGCTCAAAGAGCGTAGAGAAATATCATAAAGATTTTGGATGGCTATGATAAGGATTAATGAGGAGGAAGATCGGAAAGCAACAATGGCTCGATTTCTAAAAGGGTTGAACTAGGAAAGAGCTGATGTTTTAGATCTTCACCACTATGTTGAGCTAGAAGACATGGTGCACATGGTGATAAAGGTAGAAAGAAAATTGAAAAATAAGTAGGCATCCAAGTCTATCTTGGATTCTAGTTCTTATTTGAGGTCAAATTGGAAGAAGAATGATAAAATTGTTTCCCAGAAGACACCCAAAGGTGCCATAGAAGTTTCTATGGAAAAAAAAGGTAAATCTAATTCCCAACCCTTTAGTAATAGAGATATTAAATGTTTGGAAATAGGACATATTGCTTCACAATGTCCAAACAAAAGGGCAATTGTTGGGACCCCTTTCCTAGGTTGAAGGGCAAGTCGACCAACACAGTGCCTTGACAAACTTATTTTCAAGCCGAGCTTGCCAAAACACTATTAAGCCTCCTTCTTATTCATACACAATATCATCACAGTAATCACAAGAGATATGGAAGTAGCTAAACAATCAATAGTTTTTTTTTTAAATTAAACAAAAAGCCTTTATGTACAGTTTTTTCTATGTAGCAGTACCAGAAATGTGATAGTCAAAATATCTACAATTTCCTCACTTCCTATACATCATACTAACTTTCAAAATAGTAAATGACATGAAAAAACCTACCAAATTAAAAGAACTGCACATTATGCGATGACCACTTTCTTCCCTTTGTCCGTAGAAGAAGAACCTAAAATGTTAGAGTAGTGAGCAGATTTTATGCACAACGGCTCAGTGAGTAATGTAGTCTAATCTATAACTTAGAACATGAATTCTATAAAACAATGTTAAGTATGCATACACAATAATAATAATAATGAGAATGAATGCCAATCGTGCACCTTTCATTTTGAAAACAGTTCATGTCGAAGCTCTCAATAGCTTACAAGGCAAAAGTAAATCCACTCAAGTGGGTGTACCCGACAGTTAGGCATATTCTCATATCATATCATAAGGATCTACCAGCTTTTACCTCATGTATGATGGCCTCAAATCCTCTATAGGGGGAGCCAATTAATAGACCTGCATAGAACGTACCCCCAAGTACGATGGCTTCTAGTCCTCAATGCTTTACCACATCTAATACCCTAACCTGCACCATCGGACCTCCAGATTTGGTGTACAATTTCATTTAAAAACCCTTTTAAAGATTATAAATGCATTGCAATATATAAAAACATTTGATTTATGAACATAATAACAAATTAAGTGATAAATTAGAAAACACTACTCACAAGGATGCTTAGCTCCCGATACTCCTATAATACCCCAATAGTCAATGAAGGAATTATAGAATTTTGAGAGTTTTAAATATAAAATAAAATAAATATATAATTTATAAAATTATAAATGCTTCACAATCATGAGATACAAGCGAAAATAAACTTGGGATAATTGTAAAAATTAATAGAAAATTTAGAGAATGTCATGAAGACACGAAAAATGACAAAAGACCCTGATTATCGTGGTAATGCTCGAAAAAAAACCAGAAATGCGTGAACATGACATCGTTCTGGTTACCATGGTAATGCTATAGAAAACTAAAAATTGATGCGTTCTGGTTATTGTGGTAACCTATTGTGATAGTACACCAAAAACCCTAATTTTCGATGTGTTAATCACACGATTAGTATAATAATTGGAGTCATTATCGTGGTAATACGTGAAAATTATATATATGTGCGATTTGTGCGCAGAAACCCTAATTCTCAATCATTCGGATACATAGTTGCGTAGAAACCTACCCAGCTGCCATTGACCAACCATTTTTCTTCCCGAAGGTGTTATAGAGTGTTCCTAATCCATTTCAACCCTTCCTACCTAGATTCTGAAGCAAAGAACAAAAGAAAGCTACATATTGGTGAAGAATTCAGCTACTGGGATTGAACGAACTGATTGCATGAAGGTAAGGCATTCGTTTCACACATTATACATGTATTTTCATCATAGACTCGCGTTTTCTAAGTAGATGCATGCTCTCTTGATTTAACAGCTAGTTGGAAGTGTTGAGACACTTTTTTGAGGGGAATGAAAGAAGGAGTATTTGAAATCAAGGTATAATACATTTTATATGGTATAATGCTAGTGTTAAGTCTAGTATTAGTGTAATCAATCGTTGTGAATGAAGGGATAGGAGGGAAACTTGCACGAATATGTAGTTTCTAAAAATCGCCTGATTACCGCGATAATACACTATTCATGTGAAATCCTCTCTGGTTATTGCAGTAACTGACAGAGGTAATGCATCCCAGACCTATTTTTCGAGTTTTCATGCACAGATCTAAGTAGCTACGATAGTACCCTTCTCTACCGCGGTGCACAAAAGAATTGCATGATAATACATGTGTGATGTTACTTAATATACACCAATTACTACTCAGATTAAGTAGACATTGAATCATGGTTTAAGAATACTGAATTATGATATCAAACCATTATAGGTTGAGGATTTGAAACATCGGAACAAGGATTAAAACAAGTAGAGCATAGCAACAGTGGAAGTGATTACTTTACTTCTTAATATTATTTGGATTTTAAATGCTAAACATGATGTGAGTTTACATTTCGTGAATGCTTAGAAGCGTGCTAGGAAGTCATTTGACTAATGCATGATTGACATGATTCCATGAATATGGTATGATATGAGTTGCGTGCTCTACTGATATTTATGTATTGTTATGGCATAAAATGATTATTGCCTTATTTAGATTTCCATGAGATAATCAGCAAGATTGAATTACTTTACAATGATGCGTCCTATATGGTGAAATGATAGCTATGCATGTCATGAGATGTTTGGTAACATTCAAGCAAAGATAAATTAAGAATTGAACCACATATCATCTCAGTGATCCAAGGGGGATCACTATGGGTGTTCTCGTGATTGGGATAATGGGTTTATCCCTAGCTCCTGATGATAGAACTATGGGTGTGACCGTAGTTCTTGGTGATGGAGCGATTGGATTGTCTCTCATTTTCAAGTTGGGTAATGGGTGTGTTTCCCTATCTCATTGGAATCTAGCATATAGTGCATTTTCCTTGTCTCCTTCAACACGATTACGATGAGAGAACACCATGGTTAAACCCTTGATTTAATTAATGATTGTTGATAACTTAATGGTTGAAATGCCTAAGGTTTGATAAGTGGTTGCATGTTCTTTGTTTGATTTAAATAATGCTACGGATGTATTTTGTATTATAACACCCCGGCCCCCAGTTCCCAAGGGTTCCTTCGGGCTGCGAGTGAAGAAAGTGCGCCCGCTTGACTGGGGAAGTCGTCACTGTATAGTTTGTCGAGAGCCAGAGCGCTACTAAATTCAATCTGCAATCTATTTCTTTCTTTCTATCTCTTTCTATCTTTAAGGTAATAATAAAATCAATTTAAAATAGACATGAATTTTTTTTCTTGAAATAAATTTCTAAGTAAATAAAATGATCAGTAAAATTTCAACTAAAATGAGGAGCATCAAATTCAAATTTAACAATTTCAAAATCTCTACAATAAATCAAAAACCCTCCATCACATATAAATGATTAGTTTAAAAAGAAATGGGCACAAGCCCTGTTCAATTAAGTACAAAAATAAAATGCGCGAAAAAGTAATAACAACCTCCCCAGTGAGGTTTCACCAAAAGTCGGAGTCGCTTAGGGATAGCCAACTCGCACTATGTCAACTGTCACCTGAAATAGAAAAGTGGGGTGAGCTCGAGAGTCTGGTGGATCATACACATCACTAGCATTATTTAGACCAAAATACCAAACATGTAAGCACTTTCATTACATTAGGGCATTTCAAACACTTTATCGTTTTTCGTCGTAATTAAGACCGTAAGGTTGGTGGCCTCGGTGTCCCCCTCATGGTCCAGGAGCGAATCTAGAGGTAACACCCGAAGGCTAGTTACCTTTTAGGAGCCTGGTGGGACATGAGGTCCGAAGTAACACCCAGCCTGCAGCCAGTCTAGTTGAGTACACCCACAATGACACCCTAAGGTTGGTTACCACGCCGGTACGTGGTTTTTGTCTTAACTTAATCTTCCTTAGTTTCACAATTACATTGCAAATCATACATCATAAGTAATACATCAAAATGTATGTCAATTGTTCGTGCTAACACTTAAAAGAATTCAATCATGGCATGAACTACTTCATATTATCTAAGCATGCAAGTGTGAAAATTTTCAATCAATCATCATGTTAATTCAACATCCAATCAAACATTCCAATCAATAGTCACACAAGAATAAATCCTAGCATACTCCTAATTGCGTGATTAAATTGAACAATCATCATGTTTAATATTTTAACTCCGAATAATAGTAAGGAATGTAGTAATCACACCCACATTAATTTTTCTGGAGTCGCTCCCACCTCCGTGCTGCCCCAATATTCTTGATTCGAAATTAAAATTAAGATAATTAATTAATTAATTTTCAAGTTCCTACTGTTCATCCACTATAATTGAAAATATATTCTAGGGTTTGGATACTCTTAGAACTTCCATATATATATATATATATATATATATATATATATAATTTAAACTTGGAATCTTTCCCAAAAATTCCTATCTCTACTTCAATTTAAATAAATTAAATTTTAATATTTAAAACCCTTTAAAATCTCCTTTAACTCTCAATAAATATTTTCTACTTTAATAAGACGATTCTAATATTTAATATTCATATCAAGACTTCCACTAAAGTCAATCTCCGATCATACTTCTTTTCGTATCAAAATTAAATTCTTACGAACAAAATAAGACTTCAAAATATCAAACTATACTCCTTCATAATCCACATTAAATTTATTTTAGTCAATATTGATGGTTTCAAACACTCAACTCCTATATACACTTTATCCCCAAATATAATTTCTCCAAGATCATGATCATTATTATTTTTTTTTTCAAGCCCCACTTCATATATTTCTATTTTTCCACCAATCCGATCTCCAAATAATTTAATAAAAATCATGTGCAATGGTATAGCAGAAATATTGAGATTTCTAAGTGTTGGTCATTTGCAAAATGCGAGGCTCCATAAATATTGTTTTTTCTTCATCTCTAATGTCTTTGAAACACATTCCAAAAATAATAACTCGCAATAACCTATAGAAAATATAATTGAACCTAAGTCTCATACATTTGAAAAATAAAAATGTCGAGCTTCATAAAATCAGAATAAAACAAAATAAAAATAAAAATGCAAAGCTTCGCATAATATAAATAAAATGAGCTGAATAAAAAATGTGAAGCTTCGTAAAATAAAAGTACACTAAAGTAAATAAAAATGTGGAGCTTCATAAAATAAAATAAAATAGAATAAATAAATAAAAGTGTAAGGCCTTGTATGGTAAAAATAAAATAAGCTTAATAATAAAACTCAAAGTCCTCGCATTCGTGAGCATCAAATGCGAAGGGATTGAAAACTCAAAATCCCATTTTTCACATTTATGGCCAAGCAAACAACGTTCCATGAATATCTAAATGCAAGATTTGTAAAACAGAAACGCTTATACCTCTTTGCTACAATTTATCCCATTCGTTCCCTTTTGAAACTATGGTCCGATGCCCTAAATCTGTTGCATTCAACACACAAACATCCACCATTAAAATACCTTCAACCAAAAGTTAGAAAATCATATTCTCATGGCTGAAAACATGCTCACCAGATTTGAAGGGGTTTTGAACTGCGAACTCACCAAAATCCATCTTGTTGTGCGTTCTTCACAGATTTGGCTTTGGAAGCAAGGTGAAACAGTTTGAATGAGTTCAAATGTCTTAGATCACAGCTGGGAAGGGTTAGAAATGAGTTTGGGATGGTTTGATGAAAGCTCAGATGATGCCCTAATGGCTGCTTGCACAGAATGCAAACCAGATCTGATTTTTGCATTTCTTCTACGCGCATACAGCGAAATGCACTAGCAGAAGCTGTGTTTTTCCTTCTTCACGCCCAAAGTTGCAGCAACCAGTTGCTTCTTTCCTCGGTTCTTCCTCTTTGCCCAAATGCAGCGGCAACTAGTTTTCTTTGTTTCTCTCTTTCACGGACAGCACGGACAACACGAGGCTCTTCTTCTCTTCGCGAACAGCATGAGGCTCTTCTTCTTCCACGACCAGCAGCAACGCACCAGCTGAATAGGGTTGATTTCGAACAACAACGCAGCAGCGAGCTTGACGTAGCAGCAACAATGAGAAGAGGAGAACAACAAAATGCAAGGGTGAGCTAGCTAGAATGGAGAGTAAGCTACAGTTCCAACAACAAAAAGAGTTTGGCGCGAACAAGACCAGATCTGTGGGTTCGTGAGCAAGGAACAAAGGCGAGGCGAACCAGATTCGACGAGTTTGTTTCAAATCCGGCGTGGCTATTTCAGACGGCGAGATTTGGAATGTGATGGTGGTTGTTGGGTGAGGCACAAACTAGATCTGTGAGCTATGAACCAGATCATGGTTGTGGGTTTTCATTCTTTCAGATCTGCAATTTACACTTTCAGATCTGAAACTTCTTCACTCCAGATTGCTCACAAGAGCATAAAAAAATATAGATTTTGATCCCAAATCCAAATCCCCTTTTTTGTTCTTGCTCTAGAACTTGAATGAAGATAACGATGAGTTCTTTTTTTGTCTTTGTTTGTGTGTGTCCAACACATGGAGGAAGCTTTTCTATATATAGGCATGCATGTGTATTCGTTCATCATTCATTTTTTTTGTAATCAAATCAATTTTTTTAATATCCAAATATATATATATATATATATATTATTTATTTAATTTACTTAGTTGATAAATTTATATATTTTTAATTTCATTGTGACGTGCTCGTGTTACAAAAATTTGGGGTATTACATGTATGATCATAGGGCTTTC
This sequence comes from Tinospora cordifolia, assembly GCA_030144865.1. Lineage (NCBI taxonomy): Eukaryota > Viridiplantae > Streptophyta > Magnoliopsida > Ranunculales > Menispermaceae > Tinospora > Tinospora cordifolia. Next base: position 18,782 of record JAJIYU010005043.1, read on the forward strand.
GAGCTCACCTCACCTTTTCATTTCAGGTGATCTTTGAGGTGGTTCGTGTTGATAGTACTGCAGACTATTATAGTAGGTGCAAACCTCACTATTGCGGTTGTTATTTGATATTTTTTTCCTTCAGTTGTTGAGTGCATTTGGGGTAGACTGGGCAGATGCCCCTTTTTATGAGCCTTTATGTCAATGTTGGTTAAGACATGCTTTGGGCCACATGGGCCAGATTTTCAGATTTTATTTGAGAAACTTGTTATAAATTTTAATTGGTTCAATTATTGAATTTATGATTCTTATTATCTCTTGAACTATATCTAGTTGAGTTAAATCTTGGTGAGTCCAAGAGTTTGATGATTTATTTATATGAGATATGCTACGTCTAGATGGTATTAATAAGAAATTGAATGTGAGAAAAGTAACGTCCCGATTCTCGGTAGATGACATGTGTGTCGACATTTAATGGCACGACTCTCCATGCATAACAAACGTGACAGAAATGGAGGACCGAGAACTAGGGTGTTACAACTCCTCTTGTAATCGGTCGCATCTTGCTAACGTTTGATCCTGCATAATCAATGTGGTTTCTTATTATCTAAATAAAACTTGGCTCAAATCTAACTTTATGGGCCTTGGTCAATCAAAGGATTAACTCAATCAAATGTGGTCTATTAATAGATTTGGACCATTTTGGTCATTATAGTCAACTCTAACTAAACCTAACACTTGCTGACTTGTCTGACTAAAAGGGTCAAGAAAGTCAATTTGTACTAGTAAGCCTTTTAATATTGACCCAAAATACCAAAAATCAGTATTGTCGACATGTGTTCCTCTTTTAGTACAAAATAACTAGCAATTTCATAAATTTGGCAATTCAATTGTAATACCTCAAAATTTTATAAGACCTTCACGTTACTAGCAAACAATTAAAATAAAATAATAAATTAAATAAATAAGAAAATAATAAAGATACTTAAAAATCATGTAGAATAAGTCTAAATAAACCTAGAATAAATATAAAAATAATATAAATTCAAAAAGCACGAGAAATAGCAAGGAGAAGACGCAAAAACCATAACTTCACTGGTTACCGCAGTAAAGAAAGTGATTACCATGGTAATGCCGGACAAACCCATAAACAAGCAAAAAAATGGTATCGTCATGGTTACTGCGGTAGGTGACCGTGATAATCCTTTTGTGACAGCGGTAATGTGTGATTGTCTATAAATACGCAATGTTTTGCAAAAACCCTAAATCTCAGTTTTATGCCGTAACTTGGTGGCTTCTCTCCTAAACCCTAACCCAGCTTTCCCATCTTGTTTCTTAACATTTCTTTTGAGTTCAAAGGGTGACTAAGCTTATTCAAACCCCTCTCTATTGATTTACGAGCTTAGATTCGCAAAGAACAACACCAACAAGGGTGGATCCGAGCTGAGACACGGTTTGAAACTATTCGTGCAAAGGTAAATCACGAAGCCCCACTTGAAATCTCAGTTGCTTAGCATTGTGAATAATTTCCTAAGTGTATACACATTTTTCTTTGAAGCACGTGTCCTTTGAGGGTTGCAAGACCTCGCATTGGCGAGAGCAAAGAGGAAAACGTAAAGCCCCAAGGTATAAAGATTTCTTTTAGTTGGATTTGTGTTTTAAGCTAAATGTGTGTGTATTAGAGTGTTAAACACATGGGGAAACTACGAACGAAACAGTGCACACATGAGTATCGCATTTCTCGAAATCCCATAGTCATTGCAGTAACACACACACAGAGAACCCCATTAGTTACCGCAGCAACGTGTAGGACAACTAGTTTGTGCACTGGTTACCGCAGTAATGTGTCCCAAACTTAATTTTTTGTTTTGACCTCGTGTACACCGTGGGATACCTATGTAAGGGACATGAACTTATGATATGAATATGCTATGTATGCTTTAGACTCACAAAACCTTGGTATTAAAATCTTATAGATTGAAGATCTAAAGTGCGCATGGCGAGGAACAAAGGCACAAGGAAAAGAAAGACTAATGTGGGTGTGATTACAACACTCTCTACTATTATTTGTAACACCCCAACCCCCGTATCTTTAAGTAGTGTACATTTGCCACCATTTTCTTGACAGTGGACTTAACAAAATGGTGGGTCAGGTCGGTGCTACATTACAAGTGACACACACTTGTTCTTTTCTTTTCAATATCTTGTGCCTTTGTATAAAATTCAAGAGTACACAATTTTCAATAAAATCAAAGCAATTTAAAAGAGATAAAGAAATTCAAACTATTTTATTCATAATAGAAATTGAAAGTACTAAACTCTTCAAAAAGAACTAATAATTATAGCAGAAGACTTCAAAATACTTTTCAGTAGAAAAGCATAAAAACTTTGGGCAACGTGCCCTAAAAATTCTAAAAAATATAATATTGTAGAAATTATGTATATTCAACTGCTCCATGGGTTCATGTTCTTGAAAAATAAGAAAGGAAGAGTGAGCACATAGCCCAGTGGATCCTTTTCGAACAACCATCTTTCATATTCAAACTCATAACAAAATCATAATTCAAACACTTGCAATCATTAGGCATTTCAAACAACAATTTGTTTAAGTCGTGTCTCAGACCAAAAGGGTCTTTAATCCCTTGATGCTCTTAACTAAGTAAATAGAGCCCACTCGGACATCAACCCGTTAGTGGCATATGTCGGCATCAACCCGTTACACACGGTGACCCACCAGTGGTACACTACCCTCAAGTACTTAGGTCTGAAAACCATATGACCTAACTCATATGAAAAGAACATCCATAGTGTCGCCTTGACCACTATGATGGTACATGGTTATTATCTTCATCGTCTTAGATTAATTCTCATATCATGATCTCATAAAGTAAACTTCAGAATATGAAATCAAACTAAAATTCAGAATATACATAGTCAATTCATGAAACACTCATAAAACATGCATCATACTTTAATTTAAAAGCCTAAGCATAATATTAACATGGCATGGATGATATGATTGTTCAAACATGAATCAATACTGAAATACTGAAATGAACATTTAAAATTCTAGAACCGAAACTGAAAATCTTTGAATTTAGTGAAAAATACACAACAATGAGCATGCCATGAATTTAAATAAGAACAAAAGGTTGTTTTAGAAATCACTTCCACCTTGTGACGCTTTCTTCTGGAATTTCAGCAGTAATTCCCCCCACGTACTAGTGCCAATGAAGATCGCCCAACTTAATTCCCCAACTTGGGAGAAGAACTTCTCACACACACAAGAAGGGAAGATGGGAAGAGGTGCCAAGAAGAAGGCTTAGATAAAAAACAAGAGAAAAATTCAACTCTTATTTTTGGAATGAATGAAATTAAGAGCTTAGGGGGGTTTATATACGTTTTCAAACGGAGAAAATTAGAAAGTTTTGAGTTTTTCTTTGAATAAAACACCCTAATTCTCCTTAATTTCGTACTTTCTAATTTTTGGAGCAAAATGAGAATTTCTCAGATTTTAGAAATAATTTTTAGATTTAGAAACCTATTTTTCAGAATTTTTTTTGGATTTTTAATTTCGGATCTGATCTAGGCCGTTGGAATGATCTCGGATCAATCAAAAGAAATCGGAGTCTTTGATCTGGATTGTTGGATTTTCCTCGAGCGCATCAACAGTTCACGATCTATCCAAAACGACTTTTATCTAGACCGTTGGATGATCCTCGAGCACATCAACATTTCGCGATTAATCCAAATGACTTCGATTTGGACCGTTGGATGATCCTCAAGCGCAGCATGGTTCGTGATTAACCAACGCGGCTTTGATCTCAACCGTCGAATGATCCTCGATCATGGTGTGCAGATCTCAGTTCGCGATCAACAAACTCGATTCTGGCCGCACGATCATCCTCGAGTTTCGTATGCGGATCTTTGGTCGTTTGATCTTGATGATTCGATGCACTTGTGCGTGTGTGCGGATCTGATCGTGGGTGTCAGATCGTGAGATCAGATTCAGATCTATGGTTCGCAGTGTTTTAAGTTTATTTTTTTATTTTTCAGCCAAATTTCTTGCTTTCTTTTTGGATTTTTTGCCAAATCTTGATCCCAATTGACTTTCTAATCCTGTTTTCATCAAAAATTGCACTGCAACACCCCAAACCCCCATGTTTCTTTGATTTGAGTGTTGGACCTAACCACCGTTCTATTTGACAGTGGACTTAACCAATATGCGGGTTGGGCCCGTGCTACTTTACAAGTGACACACACTTGACATTCCATTTTTCAATATCTCATGTCTATGAGTGATTTAAAGAATATATCTTTTCATTAATA